>JAMCCL010000360.1:0-39180 GCA_024516035.1 Bactericera cockerelli
ATCTGCTTTTTTTGTTTTATCTGTGTAACAGTATTTTATATTCTTGTAATTTGTCTTTGAAGAACATTTTTTTTCTGAATGAATAGGTGAAATAAATGATGATGAATTGGACTTTGCCAAAAAGGGGATCTTTGGGGAAGTGCTCGTTAGGGCGGTTTTAAAAATCGGGAATTTTATCTCCAAAACCCCACAAAGTGGCAGTCTACCCAATTTTAAAAAATAAATCCCGGGGGGCGTCAAAGTTTGGAAAAATCGCGATTTTTGGCTGGGGGAGCCCGGGGAGCCGTAACTCCAGAATGAAAACCCCCCCTTACTTTTTTTTAAGTTTATCTCAAATGAAAGCTTACATTTTTTTGAATGTTTTATATTTTGGACACTTTTAAACTTTTCTCTAAATTAAATTATGGTAAAAAAACTTTTAGTCTCAGAAATTTTTAGTCCGAGCGAGAAAATTTTCATTTTTTCCCCCAAAAACGAGAGGGGGTATCTTTTTTTAAAATTGCAACCCATGGTAATACAGCCATTCTATTCCAACTGTTATTTAATGTTTTGGACTAATTTTTTTTTTAAAAAAAGAAGTTTTTTTTCTTTTTTTAAAACCGGGGGGCGAGACCCTAAGAGGTAGACTGTAAATAGACTTTTCCCCTTTCAAGTAGCGAGGAATTTTCCTGGACCTTTGGTTGAAAAAAATAGGGGGAAGCGTTGGAAAAAACCTGAAAATTTCCCTAGGGTATTCAAAGGGTGGTTTAACCCCCCAAGGCCCACTGGACCTATGAAGACTTCAAAATTTTGCAGAGTCTTTTAAAGGGTGTAATTCCGATCCTAGCGACCGAACCTTTTTTGCTGCAAAAGTCGCTCCTACCAGTCGCGCGACCCGGTCGCGTGCTTGGTAGTACTTCATTAAAATACACAGATGCAGAGTTAGTTTTTGTCCCCTGTGGGGCTTGGGGTCGCTAGGATCGGAATTGCACCTTTGGGCCCCGGGGCTACGATGGGACGTCAAGCTGAGGGTAAGCGGCGAGCGGCAAAATGAAATTTTTAAAATTTTCTTTAAAAAAAAGGAAAAGCTTAGTAGGTTTTCTTTTGTAGCGGCAAGGGCAAGCTTTTTTTTTTTCGTAGCCACCCACTAAGCATTTCCATTGTTTTTAAAAAGTAAACATAAAATTCTCATTTTTTGGGTCGCCGTTACCCCCACCGTTGACACTCCTATGTAGCCCCGGCCCTTAGGTACGGGGGTATTGAGAAAGGATGCAGCATAAGTTTGGCCAAATTTTCAAACCCCCCTTCATTTAAATGCAGGGGAAAAGATTGGCCAGGCCTTTTTGACGCCACGATTCCCGACGAAGAAAAAAATTCCAGAAGGGGCGAAAAATTACCCGCAGAAAAAAAGAAAAGGGGAATTTAAAGGGTATCATAAATCCTAAACGGGAAAAAACCGTCAGTTAAGGGAGGTGACCCCCCCCTTAGATTTTAATAATTTCCTTTCTTAGTGCCCCATCAAAGACCAAAAAGGGTGACCTAAAATATTTCGCCTTTGGGGGACATCCCAGTGCTGAAAATCGAGATGAATGAGTAAAGGAGTTTTAAAATTTTGGTTTTTTTATTAGGTATAGATTTTAAAGCAAAAACATATTTCCCTTAAAAAAGTCGAAAAGGGGAATGAATTGAAAATTTAAATTCAAAAAAAATTTGTTTTTTTTAAATTGAAAAGCTTTCTTAAATACCCGGAAAGGGGCGCTGAGTTTTCGTTTTGGGGTATCGTTGATCCCGAAATGAAAAAAAATTTTTTTCCCTATGGACACGAAACCGAAAAAACTTATCTTTAAAGGGGTTTGGGATTAGGGACCCAAATAACGTTAAATGCAAAAATGTCCCCCTTTTTTGATTTTTTAATTGAATTTTGTGCGGGATAACTTATAAAACTCTTAATACAACAACGGAAAAACCCGAAATAAACCCGGGGAAATTCACATCTGGCAACCCAAATTTTTAACCTAAAATTTCCCCTCTTTTTTGGGAAAAATTTTTAAATTTTATTTTTGCTTTAAAAAGCAATTTTTTTCCCTACCTGGTTTTATGTTTTTTTTTTTAATGAAAAATTGAATTTTTAAAACAACAATTTGCTTTAGGTTATTTTTTAAATTAAAGTTAGGAATATCAAGAGTTACTTTTAAATGTTTCCTTCATTATTTTCCCACCCAACCCTGTAGCAGTCCCTTGAAGTAACCCAAAAGCACAAACACTTATCAGTTTATTTTTTAAACCAGGGGGATATTTTCTTTTTGGGCTATTTTTTCCCCTTTGTTACTTTGACTTGAAGACACCATGGTAAAGAAATACCGACCCTTCTACCAACAGTTAGCAGAAAGAATATTCCTGGGGAAACCGTGCTTAGGCTATGTAAAAAGTACCTTTTACCAGTATTCCCATTTTTCATTGGGAGGAAAAAAGGAAACCCTTTGAAACATTTTTGGAAAAGAAATTCCATGTCTAGGGGATGCAATCATTTCAAGTCCTGATGTAAGCCCCTCGCTTTAGGGATCATCACTTGTTTAAAGCTCAGTTTTTTTTTTCAAAATTTAAAATCAGCAAAACAAATTTTAATCTATGCATGGAAAAACGAGGCATTAACATTTTTTTGAACCTATAAAGGCCAAAACTCCCCCTTTTCCCATTTTATTTTTCCCTTTTGGGCCCCTTTTGGTTCCATAAAACGAAAAATTTAATCTCAAGGTAGGGGAATATAAAAGCTAAAGAAACTTATTTGGAAGGGACCTTTGATAATGATTTTTTCCCAAATAAATTGCGGGTGTGTCCCCCCTACACAAAAGGGAAAAAAAAAATTATCCTTGGAAGCTTTTAAAGGTACAAAGGAATTTTTGGGAATCTGAAATTTTTCCAAGAAAATATATTCTTTTCATGGTTTGGGATTTCCGGGATTAATGTTTTAAAAACCTTTCACCCTGTTGTTGATATTTTTGGGATTTTGGTCTACAAAAAAAGCAAATCATTTTACATAATGTATGACGATAAATTTTGGTTTGAATTTGTAAAAAACAGGGGGTCCAGTGATTTGCTTTTTCTTTCCCGGGGAACTGTTGGACCCCCAAACCAAGGGTGCGGGAAGTAGAAACGGGTTTCATCTAACTTTTGGGGAAATTTTAAAGAAACAAGTGGAAAACCAAAAAAAAAGAGGCAATGGGAAAGAAAGTGACTGGTGCCCCTTTTCTGTTCAATGAACCTTTGTTGGTGACATCATCCCGGGAAAATTTACTCTCAAGCTTTTGGATCTTTGAAAAAAGCTAAATGGAAAGGGCAGATTTTTTGGGGATCCGAGAAGGACACATTTGGCTCCCCAACCCATCAAATTCTAGGGGCCCAAAGCATGAAAATTCTAAGTGCTTGCTGGGGGTTTTTAATTTTTGAGAATTTTTCAACACAAACGGGAAACTTTCAAAAAAAAACCCTTGGGGAATTTGCTTGTGCTAACCGTAATAATTTAAAGAAGAAAAATAGAAAAAAAACAAAAAGAATGAAAAACATTTTTTTGCCACCTATATCTTGGTTTTCTTTTTGGACTTACTAGAGAAAAAAAATGGAAAAATTCCCTCCCAAACCCATGTTGGTAAAGCAAATTTATAAACTGGGGCCCCTTTTATAAATCCAAAAGGGAGGGAAATTTTTTTGCTCCCTGGAGATGAAAGGGGCCTCAAAACGAGCAAGCCAACCTGTGTGTACATTACACACGGGGTAACTTTGAAACCCCTTTGGGTTTTACAGCTGGGGCTTTTACGGGTTTTTTTTATCCCATTGGGGGAGCACACGGGCACCTAGGGGATCTGCTGGTAATCCGCTCACATGGGGGGAGTAAGAGGTGTTTTGTCCGATAACTTAAAATAAAATTTGGGGTGATAAGGGGGTAATAAATCAAGCCTTTAAAAGGGTAGGGAAAACTTCGGGGAAAAAAGGGTAATTTTTAAAGTTCTTTTTAAAAAAAATAATTCTTTATTTAAATTGGGAAATTAATATTTATTATTTGAAAGGACCCCAAATGAAATAAGGTGTTTTTTTTGTCCCAAAAATTTTTAAAAGGGGGGTTTGGCCCCTCATCTTCTGCAGAAAAACCAATTTTATTACCATGAAACCAAATTTTAAAATCATTTTCCCCATTTTCTCAATCAAGATTTTCATTTTTAAATAAAAAATTTTTATTTTTTTAGGGGTCTTTCCTAGAATTTTTTTGGGTATGTTTTTATTCTATTTTTGTACCCAAAAAAAAGGTTCAATGAAAAGCAAATAACATAAAATTTTTAAAACCCCCAATTTTTTTCTATATGTCCTAAAAAAAAAATTTTTTTGGGGAAAGGGGACTTTGAATGTTACAAAATTCCCCTTAAAAAAAAATTTTAAAATTTTTTCCCCGGGAAAAAACCATTTTGGGAGGAGTCTAAAATTTTAGAAAAGGGCATCTTTTTTCTTCTCCCCACCCCCAAAAAGAGTTCTATGCGGGCAGTTTGCCCTTGTTGCTTCACAGTGAATATCATGGGATTTTTATACTTCACAGTTTGGGGGAAAAGCTCATTTGGACACTCTGGTCATTAACGGAGGCCGCCTTCGTCCAGTTTTCCAGATGGCTTATCACGCATCCAGGGATTTTTACTACAGAGTGGGGGGACTTTCCCCTTCCTCTCGCTGTTTTGATTTTTTTCGGTAAATTTTAAATAAATTAGGGTCACATCCAAAAGGGGTTTATGTTTTGGGAAGAGCCCAAATTTTTTTCCAGTGTTCTTCAATTTTTGGTTTGGGCAAATTAAATTATTAAAAATTTAAAAAAATTAAATTTTATTCTTTTCAGGTTGTTTGTTTCCATGCAAAAATTCTATCATTTTCAAAATGGAGAGTATTTTGGAAACATTTTCATTTTGGGGTTTTACCTGGGCTGTTTTTTTGGGGAAAACAAAACCTTTTTCTCCCTTATTCACTGGGGCCCAAATTATAAATTAAAAGGGCAATTTCCTAACTTTAAGACTTCCACTTAAAAAACCTGCAACAGAAACCAGTAAAGAATCCTCGAAAGGATAATGATGAAAATGTTACTAGTGTTGCCCCAAATTTGAACATTGGGAAAACTTTCTCTCGGGGTTCCCAAAACTCGGAGGGGCAAAATTTTATTTTTAGTTTTGATATCTTTTCGGGAAAAGGGGAACACCCAAAAACAGTATGAAAAAGCCCACAAGTCCCCCCATTCTTCCTAAAAAAACCCCCCTACACTTATCCAATTTATCTGCCCAGGGATGCCCAAATTTAAAAAAAGAAAACACAAGGGGTTAACGGGGAAAAAGGGTTTCAACAATCAAAACGGGGTTTTCCCGCTTGTCTTTTTGGGGGCCCAGGGTTAAAAGATGACAACTATAAGCGGGTCTTGAGAAGTTAAAGCAAAGGGGAAACCTTTTTCCCCCCTGTTTTTTACCCCCCCCCCCGACGGGGAGATTTTCTTTTTCCCCACCCAATAAAAACCGCAAACCCCTAAACCTGGGTTATTAAATTACTTGAAGCAGTAAATTAACCGGGTTAATTAAAACCCGAGATATTGACTGGCTCAACCCAATTCTGGAAGTTTTTTCACCCAAAATTTTACATGACAAATCGTCAAGTAATAATGATTGTGTTGCTTCAACGGATGAGGGACAAACCAAAATTGAAGGGGGAAATTTAATTTAAAAGAAAAAAAAATTTTTTTCTCATGAGCATCTTTTGATTTAAAGGGAAAAATTTAATGAGATCAGTGTTAAACCCTGTATTGTACTTTATTTTAAAGAAATTTTTCCCCCACCTGTCTGTTTAAAACCTAATCTTGGTGTAATTTTTAAATTTAATCATGCAAGGTTGTGCGGGCCCGTTATTTCGACTTAAAATCTTGTCTTCAAAAAGGCCCAGTTCTTTTAATAGGACATGGAAAAAAACCCTCAGAAAAGGGGCCTATCCCCTCAGGGGGTTTGTCAAATTAGTAAAAGGGAAAAATAAAATTTAAAGATTTTAAAATATATTCAAAAAAACCCTTTTTTGTACAAAATTTGGTAAAAATTTTTCTTTTTTTTTTATTAAGCTTTATTGGGGAGGAAAAAAGTACAAGGGTAACAGTATAAAATTAAGAAAAAAAAAAAAAACAAAAAAAAACAAAAAAAAGGGACAAAAAAAAAAAGGGGGTTAAAAAAAAATAAAAAATAACAAAAATGTCCTCCCCTAAAAGGGGGGGGTTTTTTCCTGGGGCAACTCTTCCCCCCCCAAATTTCCCTTTTTTTATCTCTTTAAAAACCAAATTATATTATCTTTGGGGGGGCGTCATTGTGAACGATGGTACCAAACATGGGGGGGAAGGGGACTCAGCCTTCAAACCACTGTCTTTACAAGGGGTTTTTTAAAGTGAAAAAGGGGCCCCCCCAAACCCCAAGCCAACTGTTCTACCCCTTTTTTATAGTCCCCCACCAGACAAGCCTATTATATAATCCCTTAAAAAAACTTTTAAAAAATAATGAACAAATTTGCTTTCTTTAGTTTTTTTATAAAAACCTTTTCCCTTTAAATTTCATGTTATAATTGTGATTGTGTCATTGTTATTATTAATGAGTTATACTTTCAAAAAACTAAACTACAAATTTAAATCTTTTGAAAAAACTTTAAATAAAATCAATTTATGGCTTTTCATTTGGGCCTAAAATTTTTTTAAATTTAAAAACAATTTTTTTTCATTTTCACATAAAAAAAAAGGGTTTTGGAAAACCATTAAAGGGGGTTATTTCAAATCAAACAATATTTTGAAAAAGTTGAGTACAAAAGAATTTTTGCAAAATAGGTACAAAATTTTTTTAATTTTCAAAAAAATTTTCTTTTTTAAAAAACCGATGAGGGGGGCGTGATGCTTACCACTTTCCCCCTTTCAAAATTACACTTTGGTGCTGCTTGGCACAAAAAAATCCCATAAAAAAAACAAACAACTTGTTTTTTTTTACTATGAAAATTTTAATTTATTATAAAAGGGGTTTAAGTCTTATTCTTTGTTTAAAACAGAATAAAAAACTTTAAAAAATTAAAAATTAAAAAAAATTTTTTTAATATTATGATCTTTTTTATTTTGAGAAGGTAACCATTTTGCCCCTTTTAAATTTAAATTTTTTAAAAGGGTATTTTAAACCCATCTAAAAATCAGATATTATGTGGAAAGAAAAATTTTTTTCTTATAAATGTAAAAACCCATTTAAACATAACACTAAATAATATCTTTGTTTTCTGAAACTGGTACGCCCATGGGAGCTGAAATTTGGGCCTTAAGTTTTTTTTTTTGCCCTTAGGGGTGCACAAAAATTTCCATCGGGGCGCAAGTCGCATGAAAAAAAACCATTTGTTTTTCCCCACTACTTTTTCTGTACCAGAAAATTTTTTCGTTGGCGAAAAAAATTGTAAAAAAAAAATATGGGTTCTTTTTTTCATTTCTAAAAGGGGGCATAAAGAAATTTATTTTTCAATTTTTTTTCCTAGAACCCCAAACCCGGGGGGGAAAAACCGCCACTTTCACAAATTTTCGGTAGGACTTTAACGGGGGCAGGGGTTAAAAACAGTCGTTTAAATAAAAACATTGAACCCAATTAAATTTTGTTTAAAAAAGGGACTAGAGGGGTACCATTTTAGAAATACTTTGCACCCCCCTCAAAAATAAATCGGGTCCCTTTAAATCAGATTTTGCTAAATATTGCCAATTTTTCCCTCTTTTTTTCTAAAAACAAAATTTTGGAAAATTTTAATATAGCTGTTTAGAAATTAAAAAATATTTTCATTTATTTATTTTTTTATAAAGAAACTTTTTTTAAAAAGGTACTTCCCCAAAAGCTTTGAAGAGGCTTCAAAGAAAACAACAGGTTTGGTCAAAAAGGGGCCGGGCGTTTTTTTTAGAAGGAAAACCCCCAAAGGGGGGGAAAGCGGGGAAAGGGTTTGCCCGAATGACTTTGCCCTTAAAGCCTCCCCCCCGGGATTTTGCAGGGGCCCCTGACGAGAACTCCGGGGGATGACCTACGGCACCCCCCCGCAGGGCAGAAAAACCCTTTTCGCTTTTTCTCTAGGGGGGGAGCTAAACAGCGATGCGCTGGAATTTTGGCGCTGCCCCTCGCTCCCCTTTTTCTTTAATTGGCGGCCCTTCTCGGGCAGATGGCCATCCCGTGGGGACGCTTTTCTCCACGTTGCACCCCGGAGTAGAGGGCCCCGTCCTGCACACCCAGGGGGGCGCCCACCTGAATTTATTTTACGGGCAGTCGCGTTGGCCCCGCCTCTTTTATTTAAAACGTGGCGGGGTTTCAGTTCAAGGGGATCGTAAAATAACAAAAAACAAATTTTGCTCTCTAAACCCAGAAAGGGGCTTGCCCAAAAAAATCTAGTCGAAATCGATTTTATGTATTAAATTTTTACGGTCAAAGGGTTACAAATTTTCCATTTCAAAACTTTATGACTTAAAAAGGGAAAGGTTTAATGTTTTTATAAAAATTTTAATTTTCTTTATAAAAAGGGAGAAAATTTCTCCGTAAACCCTTAAACCCAAAAAAAAAAAAAAATAATAAAAATTTAAAAACTATATACGCTTACGTTAAAAAATTTAAACAATAATAACCAAATTTTAAAATTTCGATTAGGACCAAAGGGTCTTATAGTTTCCCACTTTGAAAAAAAACAACAGAATTTTAAATTTCCCTTTAGTTAACCTATACCTAGCTAAATTTTTGGAAAAGCCCATCATAATATACTATCCCTTTCAGGGAAGAGCAAAAGTATGGAAAACCCTGAACATCTTGGAAAGGCTTTCTGAAAAGGGTTTAAAATTTTGAAAGGGTTTCCCCCGGGGAGTAAAAAAATTTTTTTTTTGGAGGGATAAATTTTTTTTCGGGGCCCCCCTATTTTTCAGCTTTCTATTGTTTTTACTTGAGAATAAAACCCCAATTTCCCTGTGCAAATTAAGGCAAAAGGTTGGCCGCCCCTTTGGGCAAATGGAAAATTTTTTAAATAAAAAAGGAAAAAAATTTGTCCCCACAATTTTTTGTAATTGAAATAAAAATCGAACGCGGGAAGAGGGGTTTGTATTTTGTCAAAAAAAATATATATTTTTTTTTATTATTTATTTGTTGAAATTGACCCCACTAAACCCGAAATAGGGGGCCCCGGCCTTTGTCAGAATAAAAATTTGGGGCCCCACTCTAAAAAAATTTTTTACCGGGGTTTTTCCCGGAAAAATTTTTTAAAACTTACTCAAAAAAGGGCACCCCCCAAGATATTGGGGGTTTTCCAGATTTTCCCCCCCACTTGTATAATTAAATTAAATAAAAATAAACCGAAAAAACCTAAATTTTTTTAAAAACTCACCCAAAGGATAAAAAACCCAAAAATTTAAAATAGTTTTCACTCTTGTTTTACTGTCAAAGGGGTCACACGGGCCCGGGGTATATTTTTTTAATTTTAAATTTTATCTTGTGCAAACCTCAGCTTTTTTTCTTAATTTATTAGGAAAAATTGATGAGAAAACCCCCCACGAAAACTTTTTCACTTTTTTAAGTCGGGGGAAGCTGTAAGCTGACGACAGTAAAAGTTTTTTTTTAAAAGAGTTTTTTATTAGTTTTACAACTTACAAGTTTTTCATGATATTTGTGACTGATAAGGGTGGGTTTTCCCTTATCTAAACCCCCACTGAAAAAACCGTTTTGTCCATACTGGAAATTTTGAAATTGGACAATATAAGGGACAATGTCAATGGCGGGAAAAAAAAGTGAGTCATCGGAGGTTTTTGGATAACCCAAAGTAAAATTTACAAATTAAAAAAAAAGGGGGGGAAAAGGGGTCCCCCCCCCCCCCAAAAACGTTCACCAATTTAAAATTCTTACTATTTAATACAGCATGTCCATGAAGTCCCACCCCCCCCCCCCTATCTAAAGAACTGCTAAAAAATTTAGAAAAACGCTAAAACCCGAAGTCCTTTTTTTTTTGGGGGGTTTAAAATTTCAGAAGAAAAAAAAAGGGCCTACCCCTACCCCGGGTTAAAGGGGGGGTACGGCCAATTTTAAACGGAATGGAAATGTCTTTTTCTTTATTATTTTTATTTCCTTTTTAAAGGGGGGGGAGGAAAGTAAAAATAGTTGGGTCCCGGGGAAAGGAAAAATTACATTTAAATAAAAAACACGTTTCTTTAAAAATCTTGAAAAAGGGACATTCTCGGTCATTGATTCTTCATTTATTCATTCACTCATGATCATGATGCTAATAAAATAATAATAAAAATTTTGTACCAAACGAAATTTTTGAAACCCAAAAAGTAAGGCTAAACCCGGAAAACCCCAAAAAAAATTTAAAACATGTTTTTAGACTCTCACTAAAAGAACGAACTAAAGGGGAAAAAATTTCCACAATTTTCTATAGGAGACAAATGAACTTTGGTCGTTTGAAGAAAAACCACAGTACCTATAATTGAGAATCGTAGCGGTTTTACATCGCCTTTTTTTAAAAACGCTTTTTGGGGGACAAAGCTTTTTTCGCGGGGCAATACCTCAGAAAGAGTAAAGGGTAAATAATGTGTTCCTTTTTTGTTACATTATAATATTTGCATAGCTTAAGTATTTAAAATTACTTGAAAGGAATCAAAAGAGAAAGGTTCGAGCCCGAAAGACTTTTTTTTTTTACTACATACATAAAAAGCTCATGATAATCACGAGTTACAAAATGTCACGGGGACCCATGTTTTGCAAAAAACCGAACAATCACTTTTCCCACTAAATACACTACCCTTGGTTTAAAAAGACACTAGCCCCTTACTGTACATAGATGGGGTTTTGCTTTTTTATTTCTTTGCACCCCTTGGCAAAAAAAAGGGGACTCAAAAATTTAGACAGACAAAACAATCCAAAAATCAATCCCCCGGGGCTTTTTCAAAAATTTTTAATTCGAGGGGACATCAATTTTTTACAATTTGTTAATATAGGGATAAAAAAAATTTAAAATCTTCGTATTTTTGCCACTTAACTAAATTAAAATTTTAATTTCACAACTTTTCGTTTTTTTGCTGCCCGGGGAAATCTTTTTTCCCTAATTTTTTTTAATAACTTGCTTTGTTTAAAAATAATAAAAATTTTTTTCCAAAGAAACATTTTTTTTTTTTTTTTATTTAAAAAAAAATATAAAATTTGTTCCTTTCTTTATAAAAATATTTTTGGGACACACTTTTTTTTTCCTTTCCCTTTTGCCTTTATAAATTTTACATTTGCACCAGCGTGATATAAACAGATTCGGAAAAAGCTTGGACTTTTGAAATTGGGTTTGCAAAGTCAGGGGAATTTGGAAAACCTTTTGGGAATTTTCAGTTCTGGGACCTTCAAAAAGTGGGGGACGTAGTTTTACATTTTTAATCCAAGGGCCCACTTTTTCTCAAAAAACCCTTCCCCCAAATTTTGGGCATTTTTACTACGGGGAAAATAAAACGGGTTTCATCCCCCTTTTTTGTTAATGTTTTAAATTTTCACTTAAATTTTTTTGAAAAAATTTTCTTCCATTAGCGATTTTTGCAACGGGGGGGGTTTTTGCCCCAAAAAAGGCACCAAACCATGATTTGAAAAACTATTGTTGATCATTTGGTACAGGGGGTCAGGGGTTTTTTGCTGAAAAATTTTTTTCTTGTTTCCCTCCCCGCCCACGTTGCTTTCCAGGAAAGAAGGGGCCCGGGCCGGGAAATGCACAATTTTTTGGCTAAATGTTTCGTCGAACAAAGTTAAACAGGCCTCGCTTCTTTCGTTCATCAAAAATTTTAAATTAGGCCTATAATATGTGTTTCCCTTATACAAAAAAATATGTGTTAAAAACTGAAAGGAAAGGAGACAAAGATGCCCCTACCTCCAGCCACAAAAAAGTTTTCTTTAATTTTTTGATGAGACTTTGTTTGATCAATGAGGGGTTATATTTAAAATTTTTTAAAATTCCCAGCGGGCTGCACCCCGCTTAAACCAAGGAAAATCACACCCACCCCCCCCATAATCACCCCCACACATACATCAACTTTCACAGACCCCACATAAACCCCAAACATCACATACCCCAAAAACCATCATTGCTGAAAATTTCTTTTTCCCCGGGAGCTGAATCTTTCATAGCGGGAAAATTTTTAAAGGGAATATTGAAAAGGGTAGAAAACTGTTCAAAAAAAAGGGCTCAAATGAAAGCCTGAGAGTTTTTAACAAAAAAAAAAAATTAGGTCATCATCGCGAAGATTTCTTTTTTCCAAAGGGCAAAGATTTGTCTTAAAATCAAAAACTTTTTCCTAAAGACAATATTTAAGGAAGGTTATAATTTGAGGAGGGGTGGCAAATTTTTAAAAGGTTTTTTTGAAATTTTTTTTGGTTTTTTGTACGTACGGCAATTTCACTTGGGGTCATCTCTCTAAATTTTTTTTGCTACCCTCTTCCCAATTTCGCCTAAAAAAATCGGACATACAAATCGCAAATTTTTCCGTCCTTTTTTTCTTTTATATAAATTTAAGATTTTTAAAAAATTCCCAAGGGGAGTAAGTGTTTTTCCCCAAACGGGTAAACCCTTACGGGGGCCCCGGAATAAAAGGGAATTTCTTTTTTTGTTGGCTTCTTCGTTTTTTAATTTACTTTAACCCCCAGGGGGTGTATAACTTTCAAGTTTAGGCCTTTTTCACTTTTTCCGACATGCCCAAAATTTTTGGGGGAACATGCTTCAATTTTTTCATATTTCTGGGACGGGGTTTTTAAACCCCCTGAGAAAAAATTTTGGGTTTTTGTGGTCTGCTGTTTTAAAACCCCACACCCCAAAGGGAATTTTTGTAAAAAATACAAAAGGGTTTCTACTTTTCAGGGGGTTAAATAAGTTTTTATTTTGGGAAAATTTTCGATACTTTGGCAACATATTCCCCCCAGGGGGTTATTAAAATAAAGCAATGTTCTTTCATTTTTTTTTTCAAAAAGGAATCCTTTAAATTTATTTTCAGGACACTGGGGACGAATGGTTTTGGATTGGGGTTATGGCCCAATAGAGAAAAACACAATAATGTTACAAGATAGAAACGAAAATTTTTTCCTAAAACCTTTTTAAAAAACATTACCACTTTGGAATCAAATTGTGGCTAGGGGTTTTAAAGATAAAATTTTTTTAGCTTTTTTTTGTGCCCTCACATAAAAAACCCACATACAAGTGATTTAGTATGGGAGTGGTCCCACCTTTAATGTTTTCCCTTTGAAAAAAGGACAGTGTTTGAAGCAAACAGAAAACCCTTGGCGCTCGGGGAACATATTAAAAAAAAAAAAAAAAAAAGGTGGGGAAAGAATAAAATCCCTTTAATCAAAATTTAAACTATTTTAAAACCTTTTTTGGAAAAAAACCCAAACAAAATAGTTAAAATTATGTAAAAATTTTCAAACCCCTTTAAATTTTTTTGAAAAAATAAACCTTTTTTTTTAAAAAATAAATTTTTTTTTTTTAAATTTGTTTTTAATTTTTTGGGGGGAAAGAAGGTTCGAAAACCAACTTTATTGAATGTTTTTGAAAAAATTTCCCCTTAAAAAATAGGCCCCCAAATAATTTTTTTTTGCCAAAAACAATTAAATAATTTTTTGTTTGTTAAAATTTAGCTAGTTTTACATTTCTTACGGGAGCGGTTTTAAACCTGTACCCTTTGTCAACTAAAAATCGTAGACTCTTGAAAAGCCCGAAAACTGTTTTCCCAAAGAGGAAAAAAAGCCCGGGTTTTCACCCGTTATACAAAAATTACCTATTTGGCGACTTTTGAAATGAGATTATTACCTTTGACAATTATTGATCGGGTTATCCCCCCTTATGAAGTGCAATATTGGGGGGTTTTAAAAATTTCATAATAATTTGAGTGGCAGGGAAAAATTTTATTTAAATCCAGACACTAAATAGCAAACTTAAAAATTTTCACTTAAAATTTCTGAAAAGCAAAAGGTTTTTGAAATAACTAGGCAACTGTCTGCCCAAATGTTTTCATGGGGATTGCTTTTGCTGTTGAAAATTTTTTTGGGGAAATTGTTGTATCATGGGTTTTTTCCCAAAAATTTTAAGTTTAATTTTTCAAAATTTGGGGCCTTTGGCTTAAATTTAAATAAGAAAAAAAAATTTGTTCAAAAATTTTTTCCAGAAAGGGCTGGTTCAATCTATGATTTAAAAATTTGTCCCCCTTTCCCCCCACGGCTAAAGGGGATTGTTCAAATTTGAAAAGGGAAAAAAATTTTTGGGGCAAAATTAGAATTTTCAGTCTTACTTACAGTAAAAATAAACCCGGAAAAAACCCAAACCCCCTCATATTTTTTTTTAAAAAAATTCTAATTTGTTCTTTAGATTAGCAGTGGCTGGGTTAAAATGACATAAACAAACGGGATGATTGTTTTGAATTTTTTGGATTGAAAATATTTTAAACCCTTTTTTTTTGTTTCCCCAAAAAAAAAGCAATTTTAAAAATAAAAATACAAAGGGAATTGAAAAAGGGGGTTAAGAAGAAAGAAAATAAATTTAAACTCTAGGAAAAGGATATTTAAAAATTTTTTTGTTTTTTGAGGAAACAATTAACCAAGAAGTTCGCTCCTTGTGAAAAACCCAAAAAATTCCCTTTCAAATGGACCTTTTTAAATTTTTTAACTTTTTTAAATTATTTTAAAAAAAAACCCTTTCTTTAAAGCCAGTAACTATTTTTGGAGAAAATCGTTTTTTGTGGTTAAAACCAATTTTCTTTGTTCAAACCCAAAAGGTGAGATTTTAGTTTTTTTTTAAAATATAATTGTGCAGAGTAAAATTTTTTTTAGGGGGGGAAAATTTTTACGTAATATAAAATTTTAAATACCCAAAAATCAAAGTTTACAGATTTTAATGGGCCCATTAAAAATTGAAATCGGCAGACAGAATCAAAATGGATAAAAACTCCAATACGTAACTTTTGGTTTTTTTTAAAAATTTAAAGAGGTTCAAATCAATTTATTTTTGAATTTCACTCTTAAAATTTTTCATTAGTTTTGTAAAATTTTTTTTTAATGTGAAAAAAACAGGGGGTTAAAAAAATATGCAAAAATTATGTGATTTAAAGTTGGGGAAATTAAAAATGTGAATGACTTTAACCCCAAACTTTTGGGCCCAGATATTAAAAAAAAAAACTTATTTAAACTTTATTTTTTAATAAAAGGGAGTTTTCCCCTAAAGTCCCCTTTATTTGGCAAAAATTTAAAACATTACAAACGGTCAAAAACCAGGGAATCTACCCCAAAAACGGGTTGTTCCCTTGAAAAATTTTGGGAAATGTATTGTGGCTGAAAATTTTGAAAACCTGTTTTTTTGTTTAAAGTTTTACCCTAAAAACACTCTTTACCCCTCACAATTGGGGGTTACCCATTGGGGACAAGAAAAGAACAAAACCCCAAAGCTTAAATTTCCTTTAAATTTTTTTCTATGCACGTCAAAAAAAAATAAAAATTAGAAATTGCCTTGTTTATATGCTGGGGAAAGGGACTAAAAATTTTTCCTTTTTTTTTTTCCAGAAGGGAATTAAACAATTTTCCCTTTAAAAAATAGGGTTTAAAAAAATTTTTTTTAGTTTCAATCTACCCACTTAAAATTGTACATATTTTTTGATTACCTTCAGTTTGAGAAAAAACCCCCAAAATTTGAGTGATTTTTGGGTCTGTAATAATGGTGAAATAAAATGTAAGTCAAGTAAACCCAAACTTTTAAACCCTTTTTTCTTGTAGATCCAGTTTTTTTTTCTAAATATCAATTTTTTTGGGGCCCCAAAAACCATGAAAACCCACAGGTTTCAAAATAAGAACATATTATTATAAAGCAGGGAAATTTTCACAAAATTTTTAACCTTCCATGAGATTAAGGTTGTGGGGGTGATCCCAAAAATTCGGGTTGATGTAAATGGCAATTTTTAAGTTTGCAGCAAAGGGGGGGTTAAAACCTTTGTCTTAATGACAAAATTTAAAGGTAGACAGAAAAAAATTGAGGGGGTTTTAAATTTTTTTTTTTTTGATTTTTACCTTTACATTTCCTGTTATTTTAAAATTTAAAATTAATGGGGAGTTGATTTACCTTTAACAGTTTATAGGTCCCTAGAAACTTAAAAAAAGAGCTAGACCCTCTTAAACACTGCCTTAAGCATACCATAAAATAGGAAGTTTGGAATTTCCAGACCTAAACTACAACTATCAAAGGAAAATTGACCAATAAAGTCAATTCAAGAAGATTTGGGGGAAAAATGAAAGGGAAAATTTTTACATTTTATTGAATAAAAGAAAAAAATACCGGTTTACACTTTTTAGGTTAAAATGGGTTTTATCCCCGTTTTTATTCACGTAACTCTAGGAAAAAAAAAAACAAAAAAAAAAACAAAAAAACAGGATTATAGAAAATCAGGGGTTTGTTTTGGGGGGAACCCCTTTTAAATTTAAAGCTATTCCCAAAAAATCGTTGGAAAAAAAAAGTGACAAAATTTACCCCTCCTTTTTACAGAAACTTAACCCATCAATTTATTTAGGTCACTATGGGGCCCATTTTTATAGACTAGTTAGGTTTCCCCAAGAGAACACCAATTTTATTTTTCACCCAACCTTTTTAAATCTATTTTAGACCCTTGTTTTTAATTCTGATGTACAGCCTGAAATTTTAAGTATCAGGGCAGGGGTTTTTTCCCCCCCATTTGGGTGGGAAACATACTCGTTAAACCCCCATTAACCTCCCCAGCCTGGGGAGGGGCCGGGAAATGCCACCCAAATGTTTTGGGTGGAACAGAAATTTTTTTCAAAAAAAATCTGCCCCCCAAATGGAGTCAAACTCAGGGAAATCTGGGCTTTTCGGGGGAATAGTCACAACCATTACCCCCATGGGGGCTAAATACTCAATTGTAAAAACATCTGTTAGTAATCCCAAAAAGACCCGTTTTAAAAAATCAGGGCCCGGACATGAAGTTTATCCCCCTATTTGGGATGTTGGGCCTCATAATAAAAATTTTTGGGTTACTAAATGGGAAAAATGGGGCTTGTTGGTTTCCCAATCAGCCAATATAAATAATGCTTTTTTCCCCACACATTTAGTTTTTTTTTCATACTTCCATTTTAAAATTAAATTAGAAAAGGGAAAATTTAAAATTTTTAAAAAAAAAACTCAAGTCTAAAATTTTATTCTTACTTTCAACTTCTGTTGTAATGGGTCTTTTTTAAAATTTTTAGACCCCTTTTTTGGGGTTTGGGGCTGGAGAGGTATTCCGCACCAACAAAAAGACTATAAGTCAAATAGCATATATTTTTGTCTGGGTAATTTAAGGAAAAAGAACAATGTTGTAAGGCCCTTTTCCCAAATCCCCTTTCAATTCCCAACCCCCCGAAATACCCACCACCAAAATTCCAACAACCAATTTTAAAAACCCAAATTTCCAAACTGAAAAAAATATTAAAATTTTTTTTTTTTTTTAAAAAATTTTTAGGGAGTTTTGGGAAAAATTGGGGGGTTAAAGGGAATCTTGACAAAGACAACAATTCCCAACTGATAAAAAAGTACTATCTAAAATTTAAAAAACAGAAAACGGCAAAAATTTTTAAAATTTTAAAACAAAAAAAAAGAAAGCGGGATCCGCTTTGATAAGGGAACCCCAACCGCCCATCTTGGGGCTAGCTCTAATATTTTTAAATTTTTATAAATTTTTCGACTTTAACTCCAGGGACCAACTCCCAGGGGACCAAGGGTTTTAAAAAACCCGGGGGGGTCGGAATTTATCAGCTTTGTAAAATTGGAGAGCGCCCCGATTACTCAGTGGTTTTAAACCATCCGGGTTAATTTCCTGCGGAAGGTCCCCCGGGGTTTGAAACCCCCCCGCCGACAAAAAATTGTAATTTTTAAATTTTGGGTTTAAAAAAGGTTTGTAAGGGGTACCTTCCGGTTTCGCTTGTGTTGACCCACCCTAATTGGAATATTTTGGTTTTATTTCTCGCCCATCAAGGGGGGCTTCAAAGGGGGGGGGGGGGTTCAACACAGACCACAAGCGTTTTACAGTAACTCCTGTTTCTTTACGAAAAGAAACGGCTGTGAAACACTCATTTTATATAAAATAAAAAAAAAAGTCAGGGGGTACCCTTTGGGCCCCGTGTCCGTCGTGAGGTAAATTTGGGGGTAGTTAGTGGGGCAAACGACCAAGGCCCGGGATTTCGAATTTATTTCGAATTGATGATTTTGGGTTTTTGATTTGATGCAAAAGCATTTATTCTCGTTTTTGGGCGATGCTACCTTGCTACCACTAAAAAAAAGAGACATAAAAAACACAGAAAAACTTGATAGCTCCCTTTTTTTTCTTTATAAAGCATATAAGGTAAAAGGGGGATTATAGTCATTTGTACTTTTGGCTAGGTCATATCCTTTCAAAAATTTTTAATTTTTCCTAAAATAAAATGAAGGAGCCCTAAAAAAATCCGGAATTTAAATGTATTCTCAAATTTTTTGGGGCTTTGAGAATTTTTGAAGACGGCGATGGGAAAAAGTTATTTTTTACTAAACCCTTTTCCCCCGGAAAACATTTAAAAGAAAAAGTTTTTGGTTTTTTCGGCTATCTTCACAACTAGGGGCTGGGCACTTCCCAAAAAAATATAAACAAAAAAATTGGGGTTTTTGTTTTGGGGTGTTTTGATTAATTAAAATTTAAATTTTTTCATCCCAAATTTTTTAAAAAAAAATTTGTTATTTTAAAGATTTTTTCATTTAAGAAAATCCAAGGACTAACAAATAAGTCCCCCCAAATTCTAGCTTTAAATCCTCCCGTCTACTTTTTTTATTATTTGGTAAGTACCTAATACCTACCTATGTTTCCCGTACACAAAGATTGGATATTTTGATTGCTCTCTTTAGGATAGTGCCTCAAATCTCATGTTTCAAGATGTGTTTTTTTTTATTGCCTGGAGATTTTGACCCTAAATGTGGGCCTTTTTTCCCGATAAAAAAAAAATTTAGTTTGTAAAGTTTAAGGGAAAAAATTCCCCCATGCTGACCTGCATGACTGAAGATCATTTGGGTTTTAAAATTGGTTTTTCCTGTAAAGGGTTTCAGTTCAAATTTCCCCGACCCCAATTTAAAAATTAAAGGGATTTACATGGGTGTAAAGGGAAAGTGCAAAAGCATAATGGGAAAAAAAATTCCAGGGCCCCCAATTACCTTAAAAATTTTTAAAAAAAAAATATGGTCTCTTTTTTTCCAAGCATAAAAAATTTTCCCCCGTTTTTTTCAGCATGTAAATCCCTAGATGATGGTGCTCAATGGCCAAAACAACTTTTTGATTTTCCTGGGGGGAGGGTTCCCTTTCCCAAAAACTGGAAAAACCGGGGAGGTCAAATTTTTTTAAAAAACACAATCCCTTTTCCCTTTTATAATAAGGAAAGGAAAAAAATTTTAACTCAGTAACTTGACAAAAAGTTAATGGGCTTGTAAAAAACCCGGGGGGTTGGTTGTTCAAGTCCGGTTTTTAGCATAGAATTTTTTAAAGCAAGGGGAGTAGTTGTGGTATATCATTCTAACATTCTTTTGAATGTTTCCCTAAGAATCCCTTTTAAAAGCCCTTGGATTAAAAACAAGCCTTCCAAAAATAACCCCGATGGTTTTCCATGCAGAAGAATACAGATAATTGAAAAAACCTAGTAAGTAAAAAAAACCGTTTTCCCTATAAACAAAAAACCCATCAACAAATTTTTACCCTTGGAAAACACAAATTGTGTAAAAAAGTCCCCCCAAAAAAATCAATAGACATAATACAACCTACCCCCTATTTTTAAAAATTTAGGGGAAAAATGTTATAAGTCCAAAGAAATTTTACGGGTCTATTTCCCCCAATCTTCAATCCCGAGAGAATTGCCAGATAAATTTGGAAAACCCTTTTTGATGTGTATGGTGTAAAAAACAAAAAAAACTGACAAAATTTATCTGGGTTTTAAAAAATTGGACCGATTTATCCCTGATTTTGTATATTGTATTTATGCCCTTTTATTAGGGTTTTTTTGGAATCTTTAAAATCAATTAATTTAAAGTCCAATTTGGTCCCAAAATGTATTTAACCTTTTTTGTATATTAAAAGGGGATTGATATCTCCCCTTGGGAAAGGGGCTAAGGGAAGTGGCTCATAGAACATAAAAAAAAAACCAATTTAAAAAAAATTTTGTTTTCATTTTTTGTTGAAATAGATAAAAAATTAAAACCTTTTCTTCAGGTTTTTTCAGTAGAGAACAATGCTAATCTAAAGAAAATAATAATTAAGCAAAAAAGTGTAGAATTTTTATTTAAAATTTTATAAATACGCAATTTTATTAGGGCCCCTTGGGATATGGGCCAAGGCTGGCGAAAAGGTGAAAAAAAAAAAAAGGGATTTTTGGGAGTTGCATAAGAGTTAAAAGATTATTCTCACTTGATATAATTTTTGATATTTAATGGTTTTTATTTTTTTTTTTCAAGACATGCAAAGCCCCAAAAACCCCCTGAAAAAAAATCTTTGGGCGTTTAAGTTTCTTTAATATATTTTTTATGGGCCTAGCCCTTTTTTTCCATAAACTTCTTTCTAGCATCTTTTCTAAAAATTTAAAACACAATGACCTTTTTAATTTAAATCGCCTGTGGGACTTTCAAACATCTTTTCGTATTATTTTGGGTCAGTTTTAAAAACATTTAATCTACTATTCAAAAAAAAAATTTTTCCTGAGATTTCTATCTAATGCTTTCGGATAAATTTTTTGATAAATTCCCAAAAAAAATTGCCCTTTGGTTTTTGGGGGGCAAAATAAAAATTAAAACATATTTCAAAATAAATTTTATACAATTTTTTAAACCCCGGGGCCCCTTAAAAAAAGGGCCCCAAAAACCCCCCCCACTTTTTCCGGCACTGGGGGATTAGTTTAGATAGGGATTTAAAAACGAAAATAATTTTTTAAAAGGGTTTTAAAATAAAGAAACCGATTTTAAAAATTCCGAGATAAAACCCCCAAAAAAACCCTTTTCCCCCACGTGCATCGCAAATCGGGTTTTGTGGTAGTGATATAAGATTTATTGAGAGGGATAAAAGTATTTTTCTAATAATAAACTAATTTGGCCATCTTGCAAATTTTCAATTTCCCTTAGAAAATCATCTTTCAATCAATACTTTGCTTCCGTAAGGGAAAGAACTTTAAAAAAGAGTCCCCCCTTTTTACGGGGGGGGTTGTGTGAGGGGAACAAGATAAAAAATAATTTAAAAGGGATAAAATATTTATTTAATAATAAACAAAATTTTGGGGGTTTTACAGTACTTTTTCGTTTTAGAAAATTCCTTTTTACAATACAATAATTTTCTTTTCCCAAGAAAAGAGATAATGAAGAGTCCCCTTTTTTAAACGGGCTTGTAGTCTTTTTTTTCAAAATGTTTAAGTCAATTTTTTTTCCGCGGGGTGTGGGTTTAAATTTTCCAGAATTTTAATTTGGATTTACCAGCGGTTCTTTTCATTTAAATAGTCAAACCCCATGGTTGAAAGGGTTGGGTTGGGTTTTGGGACATTTTTTTGGGTGGAAAAACCCCTTCCCCAACGCCCAAAAATTCTATTTGATTTAACTCCCGGGGGAGGACGGGGGGGTTTTTCCCCCCCTTTCGCTGGGGAAACGTACCATTTTCCCACATTTAAACTCACCCCCCTGGGTAAAAGGGGCCCAAAAAAGCCAGCCCCCCCTGTTTCGGAGGGAACAGTTTTTCTGTGTGAAAAATCTGCTTCGACCGGGGGCCGAACTCAAATCCCCTTTGGGCTACGGGCAAATAAAAACAAAAACCGTTACCCACGGAGGCTGGGCCCCTAATATCCCCTTTTAAAATAGCTCATAAAAATTTTTACTGTCGGGCCCCGAACCTGGGTACCCGCATGCAAGGCGAAAGTCAAAAAAGGGCAAGGGGAAAAACCCTCAATTAATTTTCTATGTGAAAAAACTAATTTAAAAGGAAAAAAATTTTTTAACCCAAAAAAACTTTTTTATTGATTTTAGCAAAACCCTTTTTAGACACTTCCCAAAAGGTTTCCCGGGGTTCATTTTGGGGACGAACGTGCGTGAACGTTTTTTTTTTTTTTAAATTGATTTTCGAAAGTTTTAAAACGGGGTTGAACTTTTTTTTTGAACAATTTTTTACTTCCTTTCTCAAGGGTTTCCCTATCTGGGAAAATTAAAAATAAAAAGGGGGTCCATTTTAAAAACAAAAAATTGGGCATCTAGGTACCTCCCTTTTTTACCGTCACACTTGATTTTTAAAAGAAATAAAACCCAAACCCGAAATGCGTTTTGTGGGGCGGTTGTAAGGGGTTTTGGGGATTTGAAAGGGGAAGTGGGTTTTGGGAAAGGGGGGTCCCCTTTTTTTATAATGAGTGTAAAATTAGGAATTATTTTCTCACTTGCAAAGAGTGGGTTTAAAAATTTATTTACATTTTTACAAAACTATTTACATTGTTAAAGTTTTCTGTTTTAGGGTTTAAAGGGCACCACCCTTTTTAATAGTTATTTTTTGGTTTTCCCCGTATGTAGGTAGGTAGCGTGTTTTAACAAATTTTTCCCCAATTTTTTTTCGCTTTTTTAAAATATTAAAAAATGCTGATGGGGGTGTGAAAGTACATTAAACTAAATTTTTTTAACCCCATTACCAAAAAATTTTACACACGTCCCATTTATTTTTAAAAAAGGGTTAAAATCGCCTTTGTAAAGGAAACCTAATCTAATCATAGTTTTTTACCCTATCACTTTAATCAATAATTTTTAACTTTGAAATTTATTTTTCTTACATATTTAACAAAATGTCCCTTTGAAATGAGACTTTTTTAACCCCCACTTTTCCTATTCAAACTTTTAAAAGAAATTTTACTACAACAACAACCTCCCCCAAAAAAAAAGTATAGGGTGTTTAAAAATTTTCCCCAAAGCTAAAAAATTAAAAGGGAAATAGGTTTTTCAAAATTTGGTATTTTAATAATTTTCCCAAAAAGCTTCAGTAAAAAACGGGGAATTTTTTCTGACCCCCAGCAATAACAAATTGGGTTTCATGGCGACCTTTAACCCAAAAACTCTTTCAGATTTTTCCCTGAAGTTTTTTTTGGCCGAATCGAGATGCGGGTGGGCCCGGGGCCTGGGGCATGTAGATTTTAAAGGGGCCCCTGACAATATCCACCAATCAAAGAGCCTAAAGTGATCAGTGACCTTAAATCGATAGCCAGGCTGGCAGCCGCTTTTCAAACCCCGGCCATTAAGAAAAAAAAAAAAAAAAAAAAAAAAAAAAGGCCAAAAAAAAAAAAAAAAAAAAAAAAAAAACCAAAAAACAAAAAAAAAAAAAAAAAAAAAAACCTTTTTTTTTTCCCCGTCATCCCACTTCCGGGTGTGACGTCTGGAACACAGGAGCGTTCCCGGAGAATATCAGCAGGTCTTCTTTTCCCCCCCCCTCCCGCTCTTCCCCCCCTCCCCCTTCCCAGTATCTTCTTCTTCACCCTGCTCCAAGTGCAATTTGTACAGCCCGGCCCCCAGATTTTTCGGGAAAGGCTCTCCCCCCGGATCTTTCCGCCCAGGGGGTCGGGTCCATTTGTAAAAAATCGGGAAAAGGGTTTTTCGTGGGAAACTTCGGGTCTCGAAACATGTGAAATGAGGGAGTTTGTACCGAGCGTGCTTTCCCCTGGAACTGGGCGGGATAACTCGCTTGCTTCAGATTGAAGGGGTTTTTGGGGAAATGGCTTTCCCTGCGACGATTTTTTCGCCGGGGAGGTTTCAAGTGGACGGGGTTTTGGGCCCCGTTTTTGGAAAGTTTTTTCAGGATAGCCTTGCGTACACCACCCCTGGTTTTTTTTTCTCTCTTGCTTCCGGGGTCCAAGGGGGGGATTTTGGGTTTTTTCGACACACTGTCGCTGTTTTTGTTCCTGTCCCGGGGGGCAGAAACCCGCAGTTTTGGGGGGTATACCGCAGCAAAGGTCTCTTATCTAGCTGGGGCCCGTTTGGGCGTGATCGATGGGAAAAGCCTGTGAAAACCCGGGGCGTAGAGAAAACTCGGTTTTGCTGCTGGGAGATTCAGTTTCCCCTGTTACTCCCTGCGAACAAATTGTTTTACCCACTTTTAATATTTGACTAAAAAAATTTTTTTTTTTTTTTTTTTAATTTTTTTTAAAATTTGTAAATTGTAAATTTCCCTGGATACATATGCCGTGTTTAAACCAATTTTTTTTTGTTTTTTTTCCCCTTAAAAATTTTACCAGCCTCGAGTAAAGGAAACTTTTTTTAAAAGCCACGAAAATTATTTTTTTTTGAAAAATAATATTTTTAATTTTGGTGTCTTCTCTTTTTTTAAAATCCAAAATTTTCTTTTTCCCCCCCCAAAAAAAAAAAATTTAAAACAAGAAGCCACTGGGCCCCGTAAAAAAAAATCGTATTGGAAAAAGGACCGGGAAAAAAAATTTTAAAAAAATTAAAAATTTGGGTTTTTGATTTCTTTTGCTGTTAAATGTGTCACCCAAACAGAATAGACATGGTACAGTGTTGCAAACCCCAAAACCTTGAAAAAGCATTCCCTGGGTACGGAAAAAAAAAAAAATCTTCCCAAAATAACAAATCTCTTTCTTGTAAAAATTTTCCCAAAAACTAACTTGGAAAAAACACCATGGGAAATTTTTAAAAAGGTTTAAAAATTTTAAAATAAGCCAGACATCCATAAAAAGGGGCCCGGGGGCCCGTATTGCCTGTGATTTTTTTTGAAACTCCCACTTGGGGGGTCTTGCTTTTAATTTTTTGTAATTCGGCCCAAAGTGCGTTTTGGGAAAGCATTTACTATTTCTCTTCTATCATTTTTCAAGTGGACATATTGGGAGTTTGGGCGATATTTTTATGATGTAGTTATTTTAAAAAAATTTTTTCGTGCTGAAAAAATTTTTTTTAAGTTTTTTGAAAATTTTAAAATTTTTTTTTTGAAAAGTGGTTTTTTTTGTTGAAAACTTTTGTACCCACAAACTTAATTTTTTTCAAAGCTTTTTCCCCAGCCTCACAAAGAAAATCTTTTCAAAACTAAAATTTTTTCCAACAAGAACTTTTCTAAATTTTTCAATTTCCCCTCAAAAATAGATTTAAAAAAATGAAAAGCACTCGAAAAGGGGGCAGGGGGGGGAAAGGGGGAAATTATTACTAGAAGGGGGGGGAAAGGGGGGGTTTTTAAGTTTTTTTTTTTTTTTTTCCTTTTCCCTCCCCCCCGATAAAATTTTTTGTGTTCCCCCTTTTATTTTTATCCTTATTCCTTCTCAAAAAAATTTGTTATTTTTACTTTTTTACTAGTTTAAACTACATTTTAAAAAGTTTTTTTTTGTGTTAACAAATTTCCCCTGATAAACCCAACTACTCAAATCACTTTAAAAAAATCTTTTGCCCGAAACCGGGGGGGTTTTTAACCCACCGACCCCCAGGTTACAAATTCCAGGGCCCTTAAACGGGTCAAGCTACTGATGGCGGTTGTTTAAATTTCAGTATATGGTATAGATCAGGGGGCTTTAACCTGTGTTTTCCCCCCCCGGGGCCCCTTGTGGGCCCCCCGAGTAAATTTTTTGGGGGCCCGCTTGCTCATTCTTGCTATTTCCTATTTTCCCAGCACTTTGGGGGGCCAAATTTTTTTTTTTAGGCAAAGTTACGAGTTGACAAAACCGCCGGGCGCGAAGTCTGGGGGTTGCGTACTGCTATTTTTTGGGAAAAAACCCACGCAGAAAAACAATGAACAATGACAAAAAATTTTCCCCGGGGTTTTTTCTTTTTTAAATTTTGCCCTAAATTTTTGGGGGCCCCTTTTTGGAAATCACTCCCCTTTTTTAAAAAATTTTCAAAAAATTTTTTCCCGTCAATAATTTTTTTACTATTTTTTTTTTAAAAAAATACAAAAATTTAATTTTTTTTATTTCATTCTTTTTGGGTTTTTTACCTAATTTTCTCATAAAAAAAATAAAAAGGGCCCCTTTTTGGGGTTTAAATTTTTTTTTCAAATTTTTAAAATTTTTTTCGGGAAACCCCAAGCCTAAAAAAACAGGGGAAAGGGGGTTTTTGAAGAGGACAAGGGGCCCGGGCCAAAAAAACATGACTCGAAACTGATGTAAAAGGGAATAAAAAAAAAAAAAAACATAGAACTATTTTTTTTTAAAAATTTTTAAAATTTGGGCCCCTTTTTAAAAATTTGGGGGGGTTGGTGACCAAAGGGGTTTTTTTTGGTTTTAAACCCCTTTTAAAATAATTAAAAAAAAAAAAAAAAAAAAAAAAAAATTTTTTTGAAACGGGGAAAAATTTTTTTATATAAAAAAACTTCTTTTTTTAAAAGGAAAAGGTAAATTTTAAAAAAAAAACCCCGGAATCTTTAAAATTTTTAACCCCCAAAAAGGGTTATCTTTTTTATTAGGGATCCCCCCCCCAAAAACCCCGCAACACGGGGAAAATTTTTTTAAAAGGGTTTGCAGATCTTGTTTAAAAGGGGTTTTTAAATTTTTTCTTTATTTAAAAAAAAATTGGGATCAATTTTAAAATTTTCTTTTTTATATACTTTTAACGGGAAAAAGGGGTTTAGAAATAAAAAAAAAAAAAAAACCCAAAATCCAGGGGGGGGTTTTTAAAGGCCTTCGGCATTTTTTTCCCTTTTAATTATTTATAAAATAAATTTCATTAAAACTGAAGAATTTTTTTTCAATAAAAAATTGTTCCCCGTGGGTTTTTCCCCCCCCCTGTCCCACACCCCAAATTTTTTTTAAAAAACAAGGTCCGTGTCATTTTTGGAAGGGGGGGGGAGGATGCTACGTCCCCCCAGGGGGGGGGATCAAAACCCCCGGGGGGGAGGGGGGGCTATTGGAGTTCGGGAACCCGGGGGGGGGGGGGCCAAGCTCTGGCAGGCCCCCCGGGCCTTTTTCTGGGGGCTTCAGGCCCCGGGCACGCTCTCCAAAGTTCAGCGCGCTGCTCTTCCTCCCCCGGGGGGGGGAGTACTCTCCCCCCCAAAAAGGGGGAGTCACTCTTTTCCCCCCCGGCGGTGATCGCTCTTCCCAGAGTTTTTTGGGGGAGCATGGGGCTCTTTCCCCCCGAGTCGATTTTTTCCCCCCAAGGGGGGGTCTTCCCCAAAACGGGATTTTTCTCTTCCTCCCCCGTCGGGGAATTTTTTCTTCCTCAGAGGCGGGGGGGTCAGGGGGTTCCTCAGAGTCCCGGGGGGTCCCCCCCCTTTTCCCCCGAGTCGGGGGGTCAGCTTTGCAAACCCCTTCCCCCCAAAAGGGGGGAGGCCCCCCCCTTCCCCAAGTCGGTGGGGGCAAACTATGCAGCTCTTCCTCAAAGTCGATGAGTCAGCTATGGGCTCTTCCTTTAGAGTCGGGGATCAGCCTTCCTCAAAATCGGTGAGTAATATGCTGCCTTTCCCCAAGTCGGGGAGGGGGGCTATGCAGCTCTTTTCCCCCAAAACTCCTCCCCCAAAAATTTTTGGGGAAATTGGGGTTTTTCCCCCCCCCCTTTTTTTTTTTTTTCATTTTACCCAAGGGGGGGACCCCAGAATATTTTTAAAATTACTTTGGGGGGGTTTTGTGCCTGCTGTGGGGGGTTTTTCCAAACCCCCCAAAATTTTTAAGTATTGTGCCCCTTCCCCGTCCTTTAAAGGCAGGAGAATTTTTCCCACAAGGGAAAGGGGATTTTTAAAAAACATTTTTATAGGGGAAAAGTCGTAAAAAAAAATTAAAAACAAGTGTCCAAAATTAAAAAAAAAACCCTTTTAAAATTTTTTTTGTATTTTCGAAGGGTTTAAAAAAATTTTTAAAAATGAAAAGGGGGCTATTCCAATTTCAACCCCCAAAAAAAAAAAAGGGGAAAAAAAACGGTTTTTCCCCCGAAAACTTGAACAGTAGAAATATTAGTAGATATGTATAACGTTTCAAAAATTTTTTCAAAAAAATTAAAATGCTTTTAAAAAAAACAAGAAAAAAAAAAATTTTTTTTTTTTTTTTTTTTTTTTAATTTTTTAAAATTCTGGTTACCTTACCCCCTTGAAAAAAAAAATTAAAAAAAAAGGGCCCAAAAAATTAAAAAAATTGAAAATTTTTTTTAAATTTTGCTTTTTTTTCCCCCCCCTTTTCCACTGTTCCCCAAAAACCCCCTTTTTATTTTTTTGGCATTTTTGGAAATTTTTAAAAATTTTAAATTAAATTTTTTTTTTTCACTATTTTTATTTTTTTAAAAAAACCCTTTTGGGGGGTTTAAAGGGAAATTAAAAATTTTTTTCCCCAAAAATTTTTTTTTGAAAAATTAAATTTTGTCTGATTTTTTTGGGTTTTTTAGGGGTTTTTTTTTTTTTTTTTTATCCTTTTTTCTTATTTTTTTCCAGATAGGTAAAACCTTTTTTAAAAAATTTTTTTTTTTTTAAAATTTTTAATTTTTATTGAAATATCCAAGGGGGCCAAAAGGGGGGTTTTAAAAAACCCTTTTCCTTTAAGATCAAAACAAAAAGGGTCAAATTTTTTAATGGGGCCCCCTTTTTTTTATTTTTTATTCTGCTGGGGAAATTTTTTTCAACAAATAGTTTTTTAAAAAAAGGGGTTATCAAATATTGTAATTTTCCCCCTTGCTAGTAATTTTGTCTTTAAAAAGGGGAAATTTTTTCTTTACTTTATTTCTGTTAGTTTTAACTTTTCTATTTTATTTTTTTTTTTAAAAAAATTTTAATATTTTTTGGGTTAAAAAACCCAACAAGATAAAAAAAAAAAAAAAAAAAAAAAAAAAAAAAGGCAGGGAAAAAAGGATAAAAACCCCTTTTTTTAAAATTTAGAAATTTTCCCCCCCATGGGAAAAACAGTAGACTTGAACTCGGGGTTAAAACCCCAAAAATTTATCCCCCAGCAAGAACATGCCCCGCAAACAGAAGTGTTTTTTGGGAAAGCTGGGCTACCCACTTTGATAAACACCAAGAAAAAAAATTCAATTTAAAAAAAGTCGTTGGGGCACGGGGGGAAGATTTATTTTTACAAAAAAACTGGGGCCCCCCCTTTTGGGGGCAAAACGTGACAAAGAAGTTTTTAGGTAGAAAAATTGGGGGCATCTAACCCCCAAAAATTCCCCCCACAGCTGTTTTTTTATGAAGGAGTTTTCTTTTTGGGGAAAAAAAAAACCCCTTTTTTCCCTTTTAGGGGGCGTGAGACTTGAGATTAAACCCAAAAAAAAATTTTTTGAAGACTTGAAAAATTTTTTGGGAAACGCCCCCTTTCTTTTAAAAAAAAAAAATCGACGAAATATATTTTTTTTTTTTTTTTTTTGCCCAAAACTTACCTAAAGAATTTTTTTTTTTTAAAATTCATTTTTGGGGTTTTTTTTCGATTTTTTTTTTTTTTTTTTCTCTTTCGTAAAAAAAATTATTAAAAAAGTTTTTTAAAAAATTTTTTTGCATGGGAAACCCAAATATTTTCAACTATTTAGTTGGGGCCCAAAAAAATATTCTTTCCAATTTTTTTTTTTTTACCCTAACGATTCTTATCAATTTTTCGCTAAAAAAAACCGTTTCAAACCCGGGGGTTTTTCGGGGGACATGAAGTCTGACTACAGCCCCCGGGCGTAAAAGGGGTTTTTTCAAAAACCCGTTCCAAGATTTTCCCAGTTCGACCCCCGGGGGGGGGCAATTTTTTTACACCCGAAAAATTTGTTTTCCCCCCCGGGACAAAAAGAGGTGGCCCTTTCCCGGGGTGAGGTTAAGTGCTTTTCTGTTTCGAAAATTTTCCCCCCCAAAGGAAAGGGGGGAACCCCCCTCCTAATCCAGGGCGTTAAAACAATTTTTAAAAAATTTGGGGGTTAGGAATGGCCAAAAAAGCCTTAAAAAAAAAATTTAAAACCCAAAAAAAAAACCCAAACCCCCAAACCAAAAAAACCCCAAAACCCCCAAAAGGGGTTTTTTTGAAGAAAATTTGGGGCCAAAAAGGGGGTAACCCCCCCCCTTTTTTAGGACCCATTTTTTGGGGTTTTTTTTTTTTTTATTTTAATTTTTTTTTCATTTTTTTTTTTTTTTCTTTTTCCCCTTTTCCCCTTAAAAATTTTTTTCGTTACCGTACTTTGGGGGTCCTAAAAAGCTTAAAAAAAAAAAAAAAAAACCCTGGTTGGAAAAAAAAGTCGACCCTGCTCAACGGTAAAAGCAAGAAAAAAAAAAGAAGATATCATACTCACATCTTTTTGGGAAATTTTGTTACACCACTGTAGATTGATCTGAAGAAGTATAAATTTTTTCTGTTTTGGGGAAAATTTTTGGGGTTTTCGGTTTATAAAAAAATTTTTCAGTTTTTTCAAAAAGAAATATAGATATTTTCTGTTGGGGGGGTTTCAGGGAAAAAAAAATTTTCTTTTTACTGGTTTAAAAAAAAAAAAAAAATTTTTGGGGGAAAAGGTTAAAGCGCTTGTTGGGAAAAAAAGGGAGCATAGGGAAAAATTGGTTCGAATCCCCCCCATGATGTTTTTTTCCTCATTATTTTTTGTAATAATAAAACCTAAGTTAGTTGGGAAAAAATCATACTTTGATCCGCCTGGGGGTAACCTTCCACTAAAACTTTTTTTTTTGGGGGATCTTTTTTTTTAAATTTTAAAAGGGTTTTTGCCAAAACCGAAATTCTCAAAGTAAGGCTTTTATTTGCAGTCTGATCGGGGGTTTTTTTATTTTTTTTTGGGAAATTTTCGAAAAAATTATTATTTTAAATTAATACCAACCCGTACCTTTCCTTCTATTTGAAGTCCCCCTCACAAAGTGCCTCATATTTTAAATTCCCTTTTTATTACTTTTTAAAAACTCTGGAACAAAGTACCAAAACTAACCCTTAGCTCTCTATCTCCTTACTCATTCAAAACCTCATTACTGCTGGCTGTCAGCGAAGGTCACCTTACCCTTTAATCCCTTTTTTCTTCCTTTTCCTGTCCCTATCCCTAATCCTAACCTTAGCAGAATTACACCAGACCGATACCATCACCTTTCACTGTATGATGTGTTAGTATGAATGATTGATTGAATTAAAGTGTGATTGATTGATCGCTTGCTTGTATGCTTGTTTTGATTTTTATTTATTGTTAATATATCTTGTTTTTTTTTTTCTACATTTTTTTTTATTATTTATTTATTCATTATCATTATTATTTTATAATTATTATCCTTTTTTTTTCAAACCTAAGCAAGGTTTTTTTTTAAATGTATATAATCTTAAGAATATTAAATGTATGTACAAAATGTCTGTTTAAATTTGAAAATAAACGAGACCTTGTTTAGACTGCTGGAATAAAGGGACTTTTTAGTCTCACCTCGGCAGTATAAACAAGGTAATTTCTATTCTATTCTATTCTAACCTTGTCCCATGTGTTGTGTATTGCAGGCTTCATCGTGGGCAACGCAGACTCTTGGTAACTCTGGTTCAGTTTGTGATCGCCTATGGAATCCTGGTGTTCACTGTAGCCTCCATCTGTGCCATATGCACCAACGGAGCAGTGGAGGAGGCGGAGCCTACTGTATCCTTTATATTCGGACAACTACACTATCTGCTTGATTTTTTTTTTTGCTCCTTTATTTTGTTTTACCTATCAAACATCATCAGCATAGGGTGGCGTTATCGTAAACGATGGTAGCCAAAACAGTGGAGGATTGACTTAGCACATCTACCACTGTCTTTACAAGAGGCTAATAATTGACAAGGGCCCCTAGTGACCACATTATAATAAGACTGAGGGTTAGGTGTAGAAAATGCTTTGAGCATAAACCTCCCTGGTGGTTACCTTCCACCAAAAGAGTGTTATTATTATTGTCAGAAAAAAAAATCAAATTTTAATTTGATTTTTATTTTCTGTATATCCGAGTGAGTTAGCGCGCTAGGCATTTGCACGCACGGTGACCTGGTTCGATCCCCAGCGAGGCAGGAATTTTTTCTGCTCTGTACTTGGTTGTTCGGGGTCCACTCATACCTCGTGAGGAAAAATGAGTAGCTGCATTAATGTTAGCAGCGACCATGTGGCGGAATTATAGGCAAAAATAAGATATTAGGATATTAAAACACGAAAAAGTCCTATAATTCTGCGCTAATCACTAATATTGTGATATAATAACACAAAGAAATACATTATATTATTATGAATGCCTTTTTACGAATTGTTTATCCTTAACCATCGGGGCTCAGTCATGATCAGCAGGACTCTGGGTCCGGAGTTCGGGGTTCGATAGGAACCCTCTTCTTCCTGGCCAACATCGTGAGTAGCGGCCTCTACATTGTGGGCTGTGTGGGAGGGGCTCGTGGAGAACTTCGGACCCTCAGGTGAGAGCAGTGCTTTCAGATCACAAAGCAAATCTTTTTTTTATTTTTATTTTTTCATTTTTGTGTCAATCACTTTCGTGATATCACAACTACTCAAACTCACTTTACTAAATCTATGCTTAAACCGGACTTAACCGCCGACCTCCAGGTTACAAGTCCGCCGCCTTATCGATCAAGCCACTGATTATGTCCGTCCAGTCACAAAAAAAACTTCTGTACCAAGCTGTGTAGTATCACCTCTGTGAGAGTTTTTTTTCTTCTGCAAAATATTTAAACTGAAGGAGATAAATAACATTATGAACCAAAACCATTTGTAGCTCAGCACAGAATAAGTACTATCGACCGACCTGTTCTTTTAGCTGGTCGGACTATAAATTTGAGATAATGAGTATATTTTAAAATTTTGTAGTATTTATACCCTCTAAAACCGTTAGTAAAGAAGTCTTTACAGGAAAGGTTACGTTCTTGTAAAGACTAGGTAATTAAATTGTTACAAGACTTATAAAAATTAATGTCTATTTGTGCCCTGTGAATTCCCGGGAAAACTACTTATCCGATTCATATAAAAACTTAAGTAAGACCCATGAAAACTCGAGAACATTTAAATAATATAAAAAGACATTGTCGTACCAATCATTACTTCCATGCCTCTACATACAATTTTACATTTGGTAATCTGCTGTTGTGTCTAGTACACAATTTTAAAGTACATGCCTAGTTACAAGCTGGCATGTATTATAAGGTCCATTTATTTATAGGTCTACTAGTGGGGAGGGGAACATGATTCTGCCAGATAGTGCCGGCTGGAGGTTCTTTACTGCACTCTACTCAACATTCTCAATCTCCTGCTGGTCTAGCAACAAGCTGGCATGTACTTATAAGGTCCATTTATTTATAGGTCTACTAGTGGGGAGGGGAACATGATTCTGCCAGATAGTGCCGGCTGGAGGTTCTTCTACTGCATTACTCAACATTTCCTCAATCTCCTGCTGTGTCAAGCAACAAGTGGCATGTACTTATAAGGTCCATTTATTTATAGGTCTACTAGTGGGGGGGGGGAACATGATTCTGCCAGACAGTGCGGCTGGAGGTTTTCTACTGCCACTCTACTCAACATTCTCAACCTCCTGCTGTGTCTAGCAACAAGTGGCATGTACTTATAAGGTTCATTTTTTTATAGGTCTACAGGGGGGGAGGGGAACATGATTCTGCCAGACAGTGCCGGCTGGAGGTTCTTTACTGCACTCTCCTCAACATTCTCAATCTCCTGCTGTGTCTAGCAACAAGTGGCATTACTTATAAGGTCCATTTATTTATGGGGTCTACTAGTGGGGGGGGGGACATGATTCTGCCCGACATGCCGGCTGGAGGTTCTTCTACTGCACTCTACTCAACATTCTGAACCTCCTGGTGTGTCTGGTGGGGGCCACACTGTTTGCCAAGACCTCAGGGTCATCCTAGCTACCGTCCTGCTGTGTACCTCCTCGTCTGTCGTCAGCTTCTTTGTCCAGACGCTATGAATGTAAGTAGAACCTGTCAATGTAATGTTTTAAAACATTACTTTGTTTTTTTTTAAAAAAAAAAATAATGTTATGTTGCCCACCGTGGCCGATTGGAATAACTCACCAACAATCCAGACATGCACACACACGGTGATCTGGGTACAATCCTAAGCTAAGTAGATTTTTTTCACTCTGTACTTGAATTTGGGGGTCTACTCATATCTTGCGAGAAGAAATGAATAGCTATTTGCATGGATAGCGTTTCATGTGAGAAGGGGCATTACGAATATGTTATTTGAGTTAATTGTGATAAGGGGTCATAATGCTGAGCTATGTACTAAAGTTGTGAGCTAACACAAAGAAACTACATTCCATTTTGTAATGGTGTTCTTCAGTTAACTTTTTATTTTAACTGCGGGGTCATCGAGACGGGGTATTACCTTCATACTCTAAAAACTTACCACCCGGGTTTCCCTCATTATCCTCACCCACCTGGGTTAATCCGGAATAGCCACGCCCGTGGTTCAAATTGAAATGATCATCTATCAAGCTTTAACCTCGTGGACGTTGTTAAATACAGAACAAGATTGGTCTATTCAACGTGCCGCCAACGCGAGCAGTTTCTTAGGGTTTTTTTAATCCTAAGAAACTGCTTTTTTTTCTTTTTTTTAATCCCCTAAAAAATTTTTATGCACAATGAAAAATATACTTTTTTTATTTTTCTTACTTTTTTAAGTTTTAATTTTACTTTTAGTTTTAAGTACTTTGTATACATGCCATATGGTGTAAAATGTACAATAAAAGAATGTATTATTATCAAGAAGATCACTTTTTTTATTGAATAAAGGTAAGTTAATACATAATTAGTGGGCTTAACAAGCAACCATAATAATAAGTACATAAATACAACTATCTCTCTCGATCTTCATATTTGGGCGGCGCTATTGTATTATTATTATTATTATTATTATTATTATTATCAGGTAACCATCCCGGACGAGAACCACATCCTGCACAACATCACTGCCAATGTCACCCTGATCACCCGGCCCTACACTGGCCTCAGTCTGGAGACCCTGGGCCCCCAACATGTACCCGGGCTATGCCGCGACTACAGCACAGACAGTTGGACCCGGCAACTTCTCGCAGGTGTTCGGGGTCCTGTTCTCCGGGTCACCCGGGGTCATGGCCGGCGCCAACATGTTGGTGAGACACACTTTGTATTTCCCTGCGGATTCTTGCGAAATAGACTATTACTTTATTTTTTTTTAAAAAAAGATGGTGTTTCCCCAGCCTTTTTTATTTCGTAGCCAGAAACAGGAGCTACTGTAGACGCTTGTAGTCTTTTGTTGTAGCCTGCCCATCCCGTAGTAAAGCCCCCCCCCCCTGAGGGCGAGAAGTGACACAATACTTTTCCCCTTTAGGTGCTGGGTCAACACGAGCCCACCGGAATGTATCCCTTACAAACAATTGTAACCAAATTAAGAATACAAATTTTTTTTTTGGCACGGGGGATCGAACCCGGGACCTTTGCATGGCAAGCGATTGCTTAACCACAAGCTAATCGTGCGCTCTAAATTAATAATCAATTTCCAGACATGCATCAGACAAAACAGTGTGAAGACTTAATTGCATCCTGACGTACTCCAATATATTTAAGAAGCGTCTATTATTATTATTATATTTGTTTTTCATTTATTTGAGTTTGTGACCTCATACTAATAAGACTCCAAGGGGTAATTATTTTACTTTATTGTGACGGGCGCGGCGAGGCGTTCTTAACCCCATATGATGTCTGCTCCATACAGCCCCCCAAACGAATTCCCGATCTCTTGACTATCTTCATTGATGTTGTCCTGAGGTTAGGTAGTAGAAAATGCTTTGAGTATTTACTCGTGTGGAAGTTACCTTCCACTGAAGTGTATTATTATTATCATTGTTGTCAGTAGTCACTGTGGCAGTGAGTTAGCGCGCTAGGCATTGCACACTTTGGGACCTGGGTTCGACCCCCAGGGGTCTAGGAATTTTTTGCTCTGTACTTGGATGTTCGGGTCCACTCTACCTCGTGAGGAAAAATGGTAGCTGCTTTGATGTGAAGCAGCGACCAGTGGCAAATCATAGGCAAAAAAATACAAGATATATATTTGAAAAATTCAAGTGGTAAAGTCCTATAATTTACGCTCCCCAAACTAGAATTGTGACATAATAACACAAAGAAAAACATTATTATTATTATATTTTATTTATAATCTTTTTATACTTATCTTAAAATATATGTCTAAGTCACTGATGATGATCATCGCTCTACAGCCCAAACCGTAAGTCCTAGTGAGCTGAAATTTGGTAGGTACATTGTCTTATAGTCTAGATGTGCAATAAGACGGGATTTTTCCTAAATTCCCACTACAACACCTGCCATTGGCGAAAAGGATTTTTTACTTTCACGGCCATGCCTCGGCCCGCAAAGCGGGCAACACCGCTAGTTATTATTATAATCAGATTAAGTTACAATAATTATTTTTAAGATAGATAGATAAATTATACATTGTTCGTTGTAAATTGTGTTTAAATTGTTTAAAACGTCACAATAAAGTAAAGGAAGAGAATGCCGTTGGCATTAGCACCCCCTTGATCAAGTTTTGTTTTATTTCAATTTCTATGTAAATATTCTATGTACCTACTTTATTGTAAATAAAACTTTATGTTTAATAATAAAAAAAATTAAATAAATAAAAATCCATCGTGTCCTCTGCAGGCGGCTGAAGACCCGGGCCGCAACATCCCCCGGCACTCTCTCCGCCGTCGCCTTCACCATGGCGGTGTACGGGGTCATCGCCTCCCTCACCGCCGCCTCCTGCTCTCGCCCCTCCTCCAAACCAGTACACTTCCTCATCAATCAACCTGTGGCGGCCCTTCATCACCATAGGCATCGTCACCGCCAAACCCCCTCCGCCTCCCTGTCCAACCTGATTGGGTCATCTCGTGTTCTGCAGGCGCTCGCCAAGGATAACATCCCTTTGGTGAGTGAGTGAGTAGTGAGAGAGAGAGTGATGAGAGGAGAGAGTGAGTGATAGGCTCCTCCCGCGTCCTGAGGCGCTCGCCAAGGATTTAAAATCTTCGGTGAGTGAGTGAGTGAGAGGAGTGAGTGAGTGAGTGAGTGAGTGAGTGGTGAGTGAGAGGAGAGAGTGAGTGAGTGAGAGGAGAGAGTGGTTTAGAGGAGAGAGTGAGTGAAGGTGAGTGAGTGAGTGAGAGAGTGAGTGAGAGGAGGAGAGAGTGAGTGAGTGAGAGAGTGAGTGAGAGGAGAGAGAGAGTGAGTGGAGGAGAGAGGGTGAGAGGTGATGAGTGAGTGAGAGGAGAGAGTGAGTGAGTGAGAGGAGAGAGAGACTCCTCCGCGTCCTGCAGCGCTCGCCAAGGGTAACATCTTCGGTGAGTGAGTGAGTGAGAGGAGAGAGTGAGTGAGAGGAGAGAGTGAGTGAGAGGTGAGTGGTGAGTGAGAGGAGAGAGTGAGTTAGTGAGGAGAGAGAGACTCCTCCCGGTCCTGCAGGCGCTCGCCAAGGATAACATCTTCGGGGAGTGATGAGTGAGAGGAGAGAGTGAGTGAGAGAGAGAGTGAGTGAGAGGTGAGTGAGTGAGTGAGAGGAGAGAGTGATTAGTGAGAGGAGAGAGAGGACTCCTCCCGCGTCCTGCAGGCGCTCGCCAAGGATAAATCTTGGTGAGCAAGGGGGTTTATTCTATTGAATTTTCAAGCATTAAGGACCACATGAAAGAGTTTTTTTTTTTTTATTATTCTTTTTTCCGTTGTCCTCTTTCGTTCCTCGGTCAAATTTTGTACATCCAATACTCTGGCTTTTCGTTTGCCTGAATTAGATCATCCAGTGTGCAGAGGTTTTCTAGTTGACGACATACTGGAAGGTGGAATTGGAATTTCCATTGGAATAGAGATTGGAGTGAATTTGACGAGATAGGAAGAGAGGTGGTGGAAGGGTTGAGTGAAGAAGAGTATGCAGTCGTACCTGGATATAAAGAGCTGGAAATAAGAAACCTGGATATAAGAGAACTGAAAATAAGAAACCTTTATTTCCAGCTCAAATTATCTCTATTCGAGAAAATGACCTCTTTAAAAGAGAACCCTGAATATTAGAGAGAAAAATTCCGGCCCCTTGAGTTTCTTGTATCCAAATTTAAGTGTAGAAAAGAGTATTCTTTTAAGTAATAATACTCAAACCCGATCTTAGGACTCGAGCTATCGACCTCCCCATTGCCCCGTCCCCCTAATGATCCAGCCACTGAAGTCGGTTTTAAGGGTATAAATATAATGTAGTAAGTTATCATATTTGTGTTAATCACTCTCGTGGTATCACAAAATACTCTAACTCGCTTTACTAAATCTACGCTGAAACCGGGACTTGAACCACCGACCTCCAGGTTACAAGTCCGCCGCCTTATCGATCAAGCTACTGACAATGACGTAAATTAGCCCGCTTAAAAACACTTTGATACTATCTTTTCCTTTTATTTTCAAGAAAAATGGAAAGGAATTCACAAGATCATATGGGTCGGAGTTGGACAATAAATATTTTATTTATTTATTTTTTAATCTCAGTGAGGTAATAACAGAAACTGAGAGCAGTGATATTGCTATTGTTGCTGTACCCAGCTTTGCTACAGATAAGGGACCATGGTCTCCAGCCAACTAAAGTGGTAAAATTGGCTCATTCTGAAACCACAAAATATTTTCAATGTGCCATCAACCATTGGGAAACTTGGCTGTTATAACCTCAGCTATTTTTTTTTTTTTTTTTTTTTTTTTTCGAAAGATTTTTCTTTATTAAACAAATACTTTTCATCTTCATCAATAAATTTAATTATAAAGAAAAATAACTTTAATGAACTAAAAATTAAAATATGGCAAGTTTAAGGGACCCATAATGCAAAGCAGTGTTGGGGCACTTTTTAAAAAAATAATAATAATATCGCCTTATTTATACTGCCCTATTAGGACAGGTTAAAGTCCCTTACTCCAGCAGTAAGTCAAGACACATTATTTTCGTGGTAAAAATCCCAAATGGGGGGATAAAATTGTCATGTCCCGGCTGGGTTTCGAACCGCGAACTCTGGAATCTTTGGATTCACAGAGTGCCGCCTTTACCCCTGAGCTACCGAGACAGACCGAGACACTTTTGTTGATGATATCTCTCCCCCCTGTGGCGCAGGTCCCTTAAGCTCATCTCCAGGGGGAACGTGGGGCGCTAACCCCGGGGACCGCAGTGTGGTGTCCTGGGGGCTGGTGCAGGTCATCCTTCCCC
>JAMCCL010000361.1:0-39103 GCA_024516035.1 Bactericera cockerelli
GTTTTACCTCTATTCGCTTGAAACTCACAAACTAGATATACCAAGGTTTTACCACTATTCGTTTGAAACTCACAAACTAGATATACCAAGGTTTTACCTCTATTCGCTTGAAACTCACAAACTAGATATACCAAGGTTTTACCACTATTCGTTTGAAACTTACAAACTAGATACACCAATAAGGTTTTACTTCTATTCGCTTGAAACTCACAAACTATATATACCAATGTTTACCTCTATTCGCTTGAAACTCACAAACTAGATGTACCAAGGTTTTACCTCTATTCGCTTGAAACTCACAAACAAGATATACCAAGGTCATCATCATCATCATTTTATTGTTTTAATACATACATGTATGTTAACAAGTTGGGTGTACTAAAACTAGTCTTAGATCTATTCTAATTCTATTTATAATTATTAATTACTAACTCACATAGGTACTATATATATTAAGTGCGAACAGATAGAAATGCAAACATGTAAATAAAAGTGAGGGGAACATAGAAACAATATTTTTGATTAGAAAATGACTAGAAGTGGATGGGTATAGGTAATAAACATTAAAAAAAAAAAAAAAAAAAAAAAAAAAAATCACAAAAAAGTCACAAAATATAAAATAAAAATAATAAGAAAGACAGTTATTAATATCCTCAAAAGTCTTCAATTTTATAAGGTGCAGCACTGATAAGCCTGTTTTTCAAAGTGACCTTGAAGTTGTCATTTGACATAACCTTTAGGTCTTCAGGTAACAAATTATATAGATCAATGCACTGTTTGAGGAAAGATTTTTGAAATATGGTTTTAGAGGTACAGAGCAAGTTGTTTTTGTGGCGCGTGTCATACTGGTGAACGTCAGAGTGTCTGGTGATGGAATCTCTGATATTTTGTGAATGTGACTGCAAGTATCCAGTATGACCTGCGCTGCAAAGGTTAAGATTTTGTGTTCTAAAAAGAATGGTTTGCAAGACACTGATCTCTGGAGATGGTATATTGCTCTAATAGCACGTTTCTGAAGTAAGAAGACATCAGTGCTGCCCACCGCAAACCCCCAGTATATAATTCCATATGACATGAGACTATGGAAATATGCATGATAGGCCAGCAGAGCGGCGCTGGAGCCCACATTTCTTTGAATAGATTTTATAGCAAAAACAGCTGATGCTAATTTAGGTTTGAGATAAGCAATGTGGTCTTTCCAGCGCAGCCCAGCGTCCAGAAACAGACCTAGGAATTTAGTCTCTGTCACGGAAGATATAATAAAACTGGAGGCGGAAATTTTTGTTGTTGAGGAGTGTTGCGGTGAGAGTTAAAATAAATAAATTTAATGACGTTTTGTGGCTATTGAGAGTAATTTTATTAGCCACAAACCAAGAAGACACCAACGAAACTGTCTCCCTGGCCCTATCCAGCACATTTTGGTAGTCGCTGCCTCGAACCAAAATGGAAGTGTCGTCAGCATAGAGCACGTACTTAGCCGAGTTGTCAGCTCGGACTAAGTCATTAATATAAAGAAGGAAGAGAATCGGCCCTAGGACGGAGCCCTGGGGGACGCCCGCTCTTAAAGGGAGAGGGGAAGAAGAAACATAAGTGTGGATATTTGTGTGTGTAGGTGTGGAAGAGTTAGTGTGTGAAGATATATTAGTATGGGAATGAGAAGGAACAGATCTACACTCTGAGATTTTGACTCTCTGTGACCTGCCAGATAGGTAAGATTCGAACCATTTTTGCTCAGAACCCTGAATACCAAAGTTAGGGAGTTTATTGAGTAGTAGCTTATGGTCAACGAAATCAAATGCCCTTGAGAGGTCACAGAATATGCCGATGACATGCGTTTTGGAGATTAACATGTCCTCTAATTGGCAGAGAAAGGAAGATATAGCATCGGCGGTCGATCGGTTTGTTCTGAAGCCGAATTGTTGGTCCACAAGAAGATTATTATTTTCAAGATGCTGGTTAAGTCTCAGACAAACAATTTTTTCTAAAACCTTGCCAAAGTTGTTTAGAAGAGAAACAGGGCGGTAGTTACTAAGATCTTTAAGACACCCTTTCTTATGGATCGGAACTATCACTGACGTTTTGAAAAGTGCAGGGAATATTTTGGTAGAAAATGACGTGTTAAAAATATGAGACAGTGGTTCAGCAATAATAGGAATTACTTTTTTGACAATAGTCATGGGTATAGCGTCTTCACCACTTGATTTTTTGTTGGAGAGGAAGGAGACTACTTTAATAACCTCCATTGCATTGCAAGGCGAAAGAACAAACTCAACATCAGAGTTAAAGTTAGGTAGAGTGTTAGAGGTAGAATGAATAGTGTGAGGTAGAGTGTTAGATGTAGAATGAATAATGTTGGTTAGAATGTTAGAAGAATGAGTAGTGTTAGGTAAAGTGTTAGTGGTAGAATGAGTAGTGTGAGGTAGAGTGTGAGAGGTAGAATGAGTAATGTTGGTTAGAGTTCTAGGAGAATGAGTAGAATTGGTTAGGGTGCTAGAGGTAGAATGAGTAGTGTTAGGTAGAGTTCTAGAGGTAGAATGAGTAGTGTTAGGTAGAGTGCTAGAGGTAGAATGAGTAGTGTTAGGTAGAGTGCTAGAGGTAGAATGAGTAGTGTTAGGTAGAGTGCTAGGGGTAGAATGAGAAGTGTTAGGTAGAGTGCTAGAGGTAGAATGAGGTTTTACCTCTATTCGCTTGAAACTCACAAACTAGATATATGTGCCAAGGTTTTACATCTATTCGCTTGAAACTCACAAACTAGATATATGTGCCAAGGTTTTACCTCTATTCACTTGAAACTCACAAACTAGATACGTATACAGGGTGGTCCAGAAACATGGTGACAACGGCCTACTGATGATTTATTGGACCATTTCCAACAAAAAATATACTCATACAAAAAGGTCGATCTCCCTTGGTTTCGAAGATAACCACCATTTTGTAGTTTTTTGAAGAAAACAGACTTGCCCTCAGTTCTAGCGCAATAACTTTTATTTCACTACATCTTGGAAAAAAATTGATGTTATTTTTATAATCTGCACAATATTTTCCATCTAAAATCATCATCGCAACATGCTAGAAATAAACCCTTACCTGTTTCTAAGAGACAAACTGATCCAAAGTTTGGTGGTTGCAATTTTTCCTCCACACTTTGTAGTTGATTTACTAGAAAATTTTCCTGGGTGGAAATCTGGCACTCTTTTGTAAAAACATGTCTGTTTTGTTTTCTAATATTAGACACCATGATCATTGAAATCGGACCAGTGAAACCGGAGAAAAAACATAGGATTGTTCAGAAAACGTCATGAGCCCTACAGAACCACTTTCATCCAACTGTTCCATTTCTCAGAAATTGTTGATACTGGCGTCCTCCGTGCTCGATGCACATGTTGCATCTTCGTCACATGCTTCTTCTGATATTTGTCAATATCAAGCTCGCCGGGAGGCGAGCGCTCGTCAAGTAGCGCCAGCCACCCGGCCTATATTAACACGAAACAGAGTTTATATGTATTTTGTTTTATTGTTTTCGCCCACTTAACGCTAACTTTTATCAATTTTTATTTTAAATTCGTAATGAGACGCGAAAATAGATTGTGTTTCACGAAAGCGCGAGGTTCCTACGTACAGTTAAAGTCGTTTACTGGCCACGCCGAAAATCTTGAATTTCATGAAATTATTCATACGGGTTTTTTTTTTTTTTTTTCAGACCAATTTTCTGTCAAGGGTACAGCAACGTGTGATTATCGTGGAAAGACGTGAGATACGTTTTTGAAAAGGGAATTTTGATCTCTGCATACCTTTTATAGTTTCAAGTATTTATTTTTTATAGGATAGGAGATATAGCCTTCTAAAATAAAACGGGAAAGTTGCACAGAGCCGCCCCTGGTTATCTTGGAGCTGCGATTGTGGTATTTTTCGAAAGGCCTTATCATAGGAAAAAATATAAAAATATAACTAAAGTATTACACTGGACCAAACTTGAGTTATACCCTTTGAAAGGAATACTTATTATGGAGCCCAGAGCCGTCTATTATTATCCTAGAGTTGTATTTCTGGTGTTTTTTAGAAAGGTCTAGTCAAAGGGAATGAGATCACTTAATTTCAGATGGTTGAAACAAGTAGAAAAGTATTTAAAGCCATCTAAAGGAATATCTAAAATGAACCCTGGAGCCACGCCTATTTATCCCAAGTTGATGACTGAAGGTTCTTTCTAAAGGTCTAATTACGCAGAAATATACTACGATGTAAATAAAATGTTAGAAAAATCAGCGACAGTGTGAGACATAAAAATAAAAAACTGATATAAGATTTATGAGAGTAACAAAAAATCTTCGTCTCACATAGAACTTAAAATATGGTTGGAAATCCAATCACCTTTGCTTCACCCAAGCTGCCAGCAGACTGAATTATCAGTCAGGGAATAATAACGTTTTATAACTTTATTCAGAGATTTCTACATCAAGAGGTAAACTAGGTCTATATTATGAGAAGTGTATAAAGTATTAGCCAGTAAGAGGAAAAATATTGATTAAAATAAATCAAAACAATGATAAATTATAATAAAATATTATGTACCTAGTCCCTATTGAGCAGTCTCTGTGGTCGTCGACTGGTGTAGGTAAAACACAAAGTTTGCGAGGTGACCTGGGTTCGAATCTCGGCTAGGTATATTTTTTTTTACTCTGTACTTTGGATGTCCGGTTTTCTCGTGAGAAAAAAAACAGTAGTTGGTAGTTTGCGTCAACCTCCTATGAACGTTTAATTTCGAACGAAGTGAGTATGGTTTAACTCGATCAACATTGATTTGTCACAATCTAATTATCCATCTACCTATGTATGTAACATTGTAACATGATATAAGTTGCATTTTTTGTCCAATCGAGCTGAAATTTTCAGGGTATATTCCATGGATATATGCTTGCTTATTAATTTATAATTATTAAATGTATTATCTAGTATAATGTCTCACTTCTTCTGTTTATACCTACCAACTGATTATGCTGAATTGACACCATGTTTAGTAACTCGAAGTTAGGCAAATATATGGGTCAACATTTCTTAGAGCCATAGTAGGTAAGAGGCAATTTCGGAACATACAATAATACTCGGCACTTTCATTTCCCTCTTTATTTTACCAAGATCGAATTTCCATCTACCTACCATGTACTTAGGTACATATTATAATTCAAATTGTATTGTAAATAAAACCACTAAACAAAGTTGTCAAAAACACTAACAAAAACACTAGTTGATTATTAATGAATTATTGTTAATGGATTTTAAGATTAAATAGGTATGTTTTTTTCTTCATTATTACTGGTTGAAGTTCCACAAAAGAAGCACCAATCACACCAACCTCATTTTAAAACGATTGTGACCAGTTGATTGTATTTGGTTTTAACGTCCTGAATTGAACTAGTCAGGACGGGGGGTTTTACCCTGCATTCGCTGGGAATCGTTCCAGATACCTACATTTAACTCGCCCAGCCTGGGTAAATTCCAGACTGACGTGTTTAGAGGGGAAAAAAATATTAGAAAAGTCTGGAACAACTGGGAATCGAACGAAATGTCTGAACTACGGGCAGTAGTTACAACCATTACGCCACGGAGGCTGGCCACTGACAACTGACAGTCTAAATAAAGCATTTATTTTGATCAATGCTTTTGTATTATGAATCGTAAATTACATAGATCTCATTCAAAATTTACAAATATGTACCTATATTATAAATATAAATAAAAAAAAACACTGCTAATTATGGACACAATACTTCCTCGTGATTGTTTCACATTGTATACACCTGGCAATTTTGATTTTTTTCGACTAAATCACTTGTATCTTCAAAACCGCTTAACCGATTTTCTTCAAATTTGTTTTATAAGATAGAATACTATTTTTTCTACATTCTAGTTATTTTTGTTCACAAATTCATACTTAAATTAAAAAGGTGCAAGCCTTATTTTTAATAAATGTATCTTTTTATTTTTTGATTGTGGTGATGATGATAATAATAATAATACATTAGCATTAATAATAATTTTAAATAAAAATAAAATCTAGCTTACTAGACTTTTAACCTGGAACTTGGAGTTCAAGACCTCATTAAAGGCTAACCATCAATTTGGTATTTTATTTAGTTTGGTTGTTAGGTGGTATTCTAATGACAAGACTTTGTCCTCCACAGTTAAAATAATTTAGACAAATCTTATTACTATACTTACTATAGATAAGGATAACGTACCCGAAAAGTACCCAAAAAAATACCGGGTACATTTACAAAAGTACCCGCACCGGGTACATACGAGTAATAAAATTAGGTACCCGTACCCATACCGGGTACAAAATTTTGCTAGGTACCTGTACCCGTACTGGGTACAACACTGGTGTCGGTATAACACACTGGATCCGCATACCGTACTGGGTACCGATTTTATGAAATACTCGGTATTACACACTGGGACCGAGTACCGACGTATCGTACGTAGTAGGCGGGTACCGTTTTTATTAAATACTTGGTATTACACGCCGGGGCCGGGTACCATACCGGGTACCGGTTCTATGAAATAATCGGTATTACAATAATACCCAAATACCCATATCTAGAACTGGGTACAGCAGAGAGAGTTACTTCATTATTCCGATATTATCTATGAATAATATTCAGGCTGTCGGTGTCCTAATATTTTTCTTTTTGTCTCGTAGAACCAAGTCTTCTATTTGAAACTTCTTTGTCAAACAATTGGACGGTTTAGAGAAATGTACATTATTTAATTCAGGTTATAAAATAGGAGGTGGAGCTTCTAATCTATTGAAACACTTGAAACTAAAACACCCAACAAATTTTGTGAATCGAGATTTGTCTCCTGTAAACATTCTGAATGCAAAATTGTGAGATTTAGTTAGTGTACGGTGCTTTGAACTTAGTTCTTGAGTGATTACTCGAATCCACTATTCCATTTACATCCGCTTGCAGAATCTCAAAAACCAAGTACAAAAGAACCTCGGTAAATACTCAGTACTTTTATGTAATCGATTACTGAAGTACCGGTTCTATGAAATACTCGGTATCACCCATCTCTAATTATTGCCAACAATACTGAAACGGGGTACTTTTCTGTTAATGAATCTAGCAGTGGGTTTCAAAATTTGAAAAGATCAACAAAATTGCTGAGCGCTATCTAGTGCCACTCAATAAGGAATACACCTGTTATCTCAAGATTTCTCCTCTCTCCAGCAAGTACCGTGAAATATTCTTTCAGCATCTTTTCAAAGTTTTTTTTTTTATATCATTTATTTTTCTCCTTGAATCAAAAGATCAACATCCTTTAATTAAAAGTCTTTTTTCTTTTATCTGTTGATTGTTGACCAGTTTTTATTTCAACTATCATATGAAAATCAATTAAATCAAAAAGTAGTGATATCCCCCAAAAAACACTTCGTGTAAAAATAGTCGTCAAGTGTTGGATTAGTGATTAAAAATTAAAAAGTGCTGATATCAAAAACGTCAATTTTCTATGTTTAAAGGAAATATTTTTCACGTAATAAGTCTCTTGATAATTCAACCAAAATAATAGCCTCACAACAACAATACACCTTTGAGCAAACTTCGATTTGGTATTTTGAGAATTTAACCAAAAAATAGCCACACAACAAAACAATGCTCTTGTAAGAACAATCTTGCATAATTACAGAACCACGTCCTTGACTGCACACTGTTTTGTTCTGAAATTTATGTGAAGTACGTTGCTAACAAAACAGTGTGCAGTAGTCAAGGACGTGCTTATGTAATATTGCATGATTGTTCTTACAAGAGCATTGTTTTTGTGTGGCTATTTTTGGTTAAATTCTCAAAATACCAAATCGAAGTTTGCTCAAAGGTGTATTGTTGTTGTGAGGCTATTATTTTGGTTGAATTATCAAGAGACTTATTACGTGAAAAATATTTCCTTTAAACATAGAAAATTGACGTTTTTGATATCAGTTCTTTTTAATCATTCCAACACTTGACGACTATTTTTACACGAAGTGTTTTTTGGGGGATGTTTTTAATCTCTTTGAACCGTTCGAAAGCTACGGCAATTCTAACAAAAAGGTCTCCGTGGCTGTCCACAGGGGTTTCATAAACCAAGTCTTTAATGAAGCCCCATACACAAAAAATCAATTGGATTTTGTTCGAGGGACCTGGCTGGCCATGGGTTGGGCCCTCCGTGACTAATCATGTCAATTGCTATCGTGTCAATCAACATATTGAAACTCATAACGCCAGCGTCGATGGCATGTTGAATACACCGGTTCCCTTCAGAACACCGAAGTTAAGCGACATCCAGCGAGGTTAAGATTTGGATGGGTGACCATTCAAATTCTAATTCTCGTGACGCTGGCTTTTCCCGGCCCCACTCAGGCTGGGTGAGGTCAATGTGAGTAGCAGGTTTGTGAGTTTCCTGCGAATGGAGGGTAAAACCCCCGTCGTGATATGACCATAGCAGTTGAAAGCGACGTTAAAACCCCACAAAAAAAAAAAGAAACTCATAACTTTTGAAAAGCTCATATTGTTCATGTGAAAAATAAAAAAACTGGCCAATCAATCATTAAAATTATTATCTTTTTATTATAAAATCATGTTCAACATTCACAATTCCCACTTATGGAGTGTTGAGAATCCACATGCAAGTCAAAGTGTACATAATTAGTGGAGATTTAGTGTGAATGTCTGGGCAGGTATTGTCGGTGATAACCTAGTAGGTCCTCATCTCGTTCCTAATCGTCTTACAGCGGATGTTAATGTCACATTCCTGACTGAAACTTTGCCGGAATAACTCGAAGATATCCCCATTCCCGAAGAAACAAGGGAAAACATGATCCATCAGCATGATGAAGCATTGGAGCACCGGCCCATTTTGCTAGAAGAACGCGAAAGGCTCTCGACTGAACATTTCCAGGTAGATTAGTCACGGAGGGCCCAACCTATGGCCAGCCAGGTCCCAAGAACAAAATCCAATTGATTTTTGTGTACGGTGCTCCATTAAAGACTTGGTTTATGAAATCCCTGTGGACAGCCACGAAGACCTTTTTGCTAGAATTGCCGTAGCTTTCGAACGGTTCAAAGAGATTAAAAACATATTGACAAATATCAGAAGAAGCATGTGACGAAGATGCAACATGTGCATCGAGCACGGAGGACGCCAGTATCAATAATTTCTGAGAAATGGAACGGATAAATGAAAGTGGTTCTGTAGGGCGCATGACGTTTTCTGAACAATCCTATGTTTTTTCTCCGGTTTCACTGGTCCGATTTCAATGATCATGGTGTCTAATATTAGAAAACAAAACAGACATGTTTTTACAAAAGAGTGCCAGATTTCCACCCGGGAAAATTTTCTAGTAAATCAACTACAAAGTGTGGAGGAAAAATTGCAACCACCAAACTTTGGATCAGTTTGTCATTTAGAAACAGGTAAGGGTTTATTTCTAGCATGTGGAAATGATGATTTTAGATGGCAAATATTGTGCAGATTATAAAAATAAAATCAATTTCTTTCCAAGATGTAGTGAAATAAAAGTTATTGCCCTAGAACTGAGGGCAAGTCTGTTTTCTTCAAAAAACTACAAAATGGCGGTTATCTTCGAAACCAAGGGAGATCGACCTTTTTGTATGAGTATATTTTTTGTTGGAAATGGTCCAATGAATCATCAGTAAGCCGTTGTCACCATGTTTCTGGACCACCCTGTATATTATGTGCCAAGGTTTTACCTCTATTCGCTTGAAACTCACAAACTGAAACTCACAAACTAGATACACCGAGGCTTTACCTCAGATGCACAGATGAGCCTGACTCAGCATGGATTGGACCAGGAGTATCCAGCATAACGAAGGTTCAAAACTGGTTAAGTTGACCAATCAAGTCCGGATTTCCTTGGGCGTTGCTTAACTTCCGCGATCTTTAACCGTAAAGAGCCATTGACGCTTGAATAGTGCCGTTGGTATGATCATTGCTGGTGACACTATTTTTCCATTTTTGTCTTGATTAGTAACAAAACAAATAAAGGTAAAATGATCATAGTTTACTCGAATGACCTGTGTTAAAGAGTTCTTAAACAAAGAAGAAAGATCGAAAGCAAAAAGTAGAGAAGTACCTACGTTTAATTCTCTGAGCCCATGATATTTGGAGCGAAAATTATTAATTTGATTCTTAATCCTGTAACAATCTTAATAAAAAAAAGTTATCATATTAAGGGCGGAATTAATAGACAACATCAATAACTTAAGTCGTTGGTAAGTGTCGGGTTTCCCTATCCTACACAATACGCAATCCGTGACTTAGCACCACAGAGGTATTACAAAAACGTCTATTAATTCCGCCCTAAATTTGTGTTTATCACTTTCGTGATATCACAACTACTCAATCTCGCTTTACTAAGGGCGGAATTAATAGACGTTTTTGTGATACCTCTGTGGCGCTAAGTCACGGATTGCGTACTGTGTAAGATAGGGAAAACCGACGCTTAACAATGACTTGTGATTTAGAATTTGTCTATCAATTTCGCCCTAAATCTACGCTGAAACCGGGACTTGAACCTTCGACCTCCAGGTTACAAATCCGCTGTCTTATCGATCAAGCTACTGAGGTCGGAACAATATTAATAAAAATAATAAGGGTTTGAAAACCCTAAATTTATAAGCACAAGTGAGTTATCATGTTTTGAACATTAGTTTGTCTCATAGATTTAAAATAATACATAAACAACTCCCTACTATGTTCCCTGTATAATCACAGCTGAAGCCAAGGCTCACAGCGTTGCCGTGAGCCCGTAAGGGCAAAAAAACAGAATTCTCTATGCTCGCAATGTAATTTTAGCGATTTTCGTCTTTGATTACTGATCAAACCATACAATTTCATGAAAACTTCTCGAAACAAATTCTGTTATATGGTCTTTTCTACGCCTTTTTCAGTATTTTTTTCGTCGTTTAATATTTTCATTGTCGAAATATTGCCAAATGTTTAAGCCTCTCATTTTCGATATTTTTTTCGCGGGAAAATAGCAATTGAAACTGATTTTTTACGTTTTACTTTTATCACTATCAGCTATCGTTATCAGTCCACGATATTTTTAAGAAGGATTTACTCTATTATTATACTTCCTGAGACCTTTACAATGGAAAAAGACGTTCATACCACTCCAGAGGGTGCTTAAAATCCTCTAACAAGATAACTTCTGGATATTATTATACTTATAAATCGTTTTATGACTATTTGATACCCCAAACTATGATTAAAATACATTGAAAGGTAAATTAAGTTCAATTTATTATGTTTCCTTGGGAATAATCAAAAGTACGTCACTGTGGCAGAGCGAGTTAGCGCGCTAGGCATTGCACACATGGTGACCTGGGTTCGATTCCCAGCGGGGGAGGATTTTTTCTGCTCTGTACTTGGATGTTCGGGGTCCACTCATACCTCGTGAGGAAAAATGAGTAGCTGCTTTAATGTGAAGCAGCGACCAGTGGCAGAATCTTAGGCAAAAAAATAATACAAGATATTGTAAATTAAAGTGGTAAAGTCCTATGATTCTGGCCTACCCACTAAAATTGTGACATAATAACACAAAGAAAAAGCATTATTATTATTATATATTATTATAATCAAAAGTACTAGAATGTTAAGACTACTTACTTGTGGAAGTGTATTTCAGAATTCTTATTATATCGGTTGGTACAGCCATACGCGCAGCCAAAGTTTACCATCTTGAAGATTAGAAAGTGGAGATTTCAAAAAATAAACTCGCGCAAAATTATAGAGAGAAAAGAAAATTAATAAATTCGGAAACTACAAAAGGGTCGGGTTTTCTCCATAAGAACCAATGTAAAATTTCCACTGTTTTGCCCTTATAGCGCCCAAAATGCTCACTAGAGTGCTCTCAATCTCTCTCTCAAAATCGACTTCACTTTTGTGTCAACTGTGCGATATCTATTATTCTAAATCTATGGTGTGTCTGCGTGTTCTACACATTTTCTGGCAGAGTCAAGTTACCTCACATTTTTTTTAGCTGATGTTTGTGAAGTTGACAGGTAATTTCGGACTATTAATATGCATAATAGGTAGTACAAATCATTTTCATTCCCTCAGAGTGGGACATTTTGTACTGGATGAATAGTTTACACTTTAGGATAACATCTTCCTATGGTAGAGGTAGCAAGAAATCCCACGACTGAGTGACACTGTGACAATGATTGTTCAGGACATTTTGCATTTTGCTTATCAAACTGGTTATAACTAGGAATAATTCTAAAATTCTAAATTCTAAGATAACCAACTATAAGTTTTAACTAAGATATAATTTTCGCTTGTCTTTAATTATTTGAATTTTAAGGTATTTAAGTTTATCTTTAATTAGGATTTCAATTATTTTAGTTTTCCTTAAGCTTTGTCCCCACGTATTTGCTTTTCTTTTCACTTACAACATGACGCAAGGCTACAGGTGAAAAGAGATAAAATCTTTTTGTCTGCCTTTATTCCGACTTTTATTTTTGAAGAAATCACGAAATCCATTTCATTTGTTTACATATGGAATAAACAAGCTATTAGACATGTCAGAAACTTACAGAAGCTGTTGTGTGCCACTGTGTGAAAGCACAACTTATAAAACACCCAAGAAACTTTCATCTCCGTTCCCAGAGGTATAGAAAAACGGAAATTATGGTATACTATCATGAGAAGAGATCAACTTTTGACAGCTGCATCAGGAGCATACTGCTGCGAAGATCACTTTGATGTGAGTATATTTTTTTTATATTTAGATAATCAAAATGACCTACCCTCCCATAGAAAGTGTGCATTATGTAAAAAATCTAAGTATCTCACAACAAGGTGGCACAAGTTACATAATGACTGCAGTAGTTATTGCTTGTTAATGCTTAACTGTTTAACATGTGTAAACACATATGTATATCCCAGATAACGCGGTGAAATTTTTTGTTTTATTTTTTTAGAGTGATAAAAATTGAGTCCTGAATCAAAATAAGTGCTGTCAACTTATCACTCGGACTCAAAACAAAGAGCTTAAGGTGTCGCCAACTAACCTCAACAAGCTGAGTTAATTAGAAAAATCCACAATGTAGTACCTTTCACCAGATGGGACTGACGTTCTTCCAGAAGGACGTCCTTCTGGAAGGACGTCAGCCCCATCTGGGATATTTAAAAAAAAAAAAAACAAATCAAATCTGTTCAGTGTCATTCCGGACTTTTCTTAACTTCCTGGTCAACTTTGGTTTTGTCTCTGTCTGTTGGTCTATTAAATACATTTCTTGTATCACTCAAATCTCAAAAACTACTGAACACATTTCAACAAAATTTTATACCCATAGGAAAAATATTGTATAATTATGGTCCCATTTAAAATCCATCAACTTTGGACTAGTGGTGCTTGGAGCTAAAGACCATGTGCCTGACCTCTAACTCTTCACTTAAACACTTCTTGACACCTGATTTTGATAATGTTTGTATAATTATGTGTAATAGTGGTTTGTTTACACAGTGCATTTTTAATTGGTTTTTTTTTTTAAATAAAATATGTTTTAGCTCTGATATTTAAGAAAATCTAAAATGTTGGACAAAAAAATCCAAAAACTTCAACTTGCCGATACAGAATGTTTGGTGGTACCTATGTAAAATGTAGGAAAAACAGCATACTACCTTTTTAAACAAATTTAATGAGAATTTTTAAAAAGATTTGGAGATGCAATTGATTTAGTATAAAATCTCAATATTGCCAAGTCCACAACGTGTACCAATCACAAGGAAGTATTGTGTCCATTATTGGTAGTATATTTTTTTTCTCTAGTTTAATGTTAATTTTGATGATTCTTTGGCCTGAAAATTGTGGAATTTATAGGATTCACAATTTTAACATACTTTACATAATGCATAATAAGCTTGAATTTGTAAAGATGATGTAGATCAATTTATACTCTCAAAAAAAATGAAAACATTGCCTGTTGTTATTGACATTCTTCTTATTTTTAATCTGTTTCAGTTGGAAAAAGATTTAGAAAACAGCATGAAGTGTAGAATGATGCCAAGAACACCAATGATCTTAAAGCCTGTTGTTTTGCCACACAAGTTTGCTTGCCAAGGACGGATGGAAAATATTGTCCAAAGAAAACGAAACAAGTTGTCCACTACCTGGGAAAAAAGAGAAGTTGTGCAATCAGCATTGCAAGAAAGTGAGCAGGTTGCAACTGAACAGATTGAACCAGAAAGAGAGGAGATAGATTTTAATATTGATCAACCTAGTACTTTACATCATCAATTTTATGTTGACAATGGTATCCAAGTGAAACCACATTATAGAAGTAAAGAGACTTACTGTTGTTTAAAACCAGACATGGTAACAACTGGTATAATGGCTATTAGTATTACAGCAGATGTTTCTACAAACACCACTGACATTAAAACAAAATTGAGAGTAGAAGATATTATATTCACTGACACAGACATTGAAAGCTCATCAGTGTCGTCTGTGACTGATTTTCAACCCATATCTACTGATGGATCCAGTCCATCAACTGAATCTTTAGGAACTAATTATCCAAATACAAAGAGGAAAGTAGAGTCTAATCTTATGCTTTCCTTAGGACTTCCTAACAATGGACATTTTTTAATAAATGCTTTAAAAAATCACTGCCAATGATCAGAGCAGGATATATTCATTTGTTTGAAAAAAATTTGCTGGAATGAACCATACCGTGTTCTGGGTTTATACTTTGATTTATCCCCTGCCTATATTGGGTATTTGTTTCGAAAACTGTACCAAAATTGGCTTTATGTTTCAACAAATTTATTCTCTGGCCAACCAAAACCCAATTTTTTTTTAAAATCAACCCATTCCTTTAGGTCACGGTTTTCTAAAGTTTTTGTAATAATAGATTGTTTCGAAATAAAAATACAAAAGCCAAGTGACAATGTAAATCAAGCTTTGACTTATTCAGATTACAAAAAATGCAATACAATTAAATATTTAATATTATGCACTCCAGATGGTACTTGCTGCTATGTTTCTCCTGGCTATGGAGGTAGGGCATCTGTTGCAGAAATTCTACGTGAATCCGAATCTCTAGAGAAACTAGAGCCTGGTATTCAGGTAATGACTGACAGGGGTTTTAAACATGTTGTAAAAGACATAACTCAAAAGGGAGCTATGCTAGTGAGACCCCAAGTGTTGAAAGTGCAGGTGCTCTTTTATCAGGTGATGCATGTCTCACTAAACAAATTGCAGTCCTTAAGATTCATGTTGAAAGAGTGATAGGAAGACTTCGGCACTTTTATTTATTGTCACCTCATCCATCTATTGACAACAAATTGATAGGATTGATGGACAATGTTGTCATTGTTGCATGTGCTTGTGCATTGACAAACTTCCATTCTCCTATAATTCAGTAGCTGTACATATATGATGAAACTTTGTTTTTTTTTTTACTTTCAAGAAACTATGTTGTTTGACTCTTTTTTTTTTAAACTTTGTTCTCAAATTTGTATTTTATTTTTATCCTTATTCGTTTGTACATAAATGTCCTGTTAATAAATAATTTAATAATAATAATATTTATATATATAAGTTTTACTGAATAAAATTTATATTTGTTATCATGAAAAATGTTTCTACATATTTAATTTCTATATACAGCCACCCAAATGTTTGAGGTTATGAATCTGCTTGGTTTGAAGCTTTGACAATTTACCAAAGTTTAAAACTCTGAACTTTTTCTGTCACACATGTTCTGGTTTACCTACAGTTTGTTGTTGGAGCCTGCTTGGCTTCAGCTGGAGGAGTGATGCGATGGTGTCTAACCAAATTAGTTTGGTTAGGACATCTGTATATATGGTATTAATGTATTTTCTTGTTTTTATTATTATTATCCATTTTGGATTGATTTTTGTCAGATTGAAACTTTGGGGATAATCTCCTGTTTTTGTAATAATATAGCTCTCTATCACCCCTATGGAGCATGGGCCTCCCCCTATGAGAGGGTTATTGGTATTTGGTATTGTATCTACAATTCTACATGTTATCATACAGTATTTCTATTTTCCCTGTTATATGTTTGTTTTGTTGAATTTTATGTAATCAGTTCCTTATATTGGGGAGATCCCCTAGTTTTTTTTTTTTTTTTTCATTTATTTATTAGTATTTTATTTTATTTTATAATAATACTATAAATATGTAGTAGTGGTGTTAATATATTATGATAACATTGATCAGTTTAACTCATGTACCAAATACATCAGTTAAACAAATTTGATACGTTAGTTAGACCATTGCTTTAAACTTGTGTCCACAAATCATCCAAAATACAATACGTACATAAAGTCTCAACCAGGCCATATCAAAAAATGCAAAAGCCTTTTTACACAGTGTGTTCATAAAGTTTCGATTAATTAGCAATATCACCGAAACGACAAGATATGTTTAAAAAAATGGAACAAACTTTGAATATCAATTTCCACCATACCAACATATACCTAATTTCTACTAACGGTGGAGCGTTGAAGATTTTTTTCTTCTCTTTCTACTTCTTCTAGTTGTGATATTGAGCTATTATAATATAATATTACACTCGGATTTTTTTGTTGATTTTTCAATTAATTCTTAAGAATTTCAGGCCTGAGTGAAAGTGAGACTATGTATATAATTGTAGGTACATCCTGTATATTTGTTATAAAAAAAATATCTTTGTGACTTTCTTGAAATAATTCAATGAATAAAATTGAAATGATTTTGTTTCCTGTGAAGTGAATTTGTTATTTTTTTAAAGTCCATGAATAGGTAACATACCCTAATTAAGCTAGTTATTCGGTATCATTTGATATTTTTTAATAATATTTTGTAATTTTAAAAATAAATAAATAAAGCTGGTTAGTCTTGAGACTTCTTAAGCCCTTATATAAAAAAATTCAGAATACCAAAAAAGTGATTTTCGGCCATTGGTCCGTGCGTCTGTCTGTCCGTCCGTCCGTCTGTGAACAAGATATCTCGAGAACGGTAAGAGCTAGATACTTGAAATGGTATGAAAGAAGATCTTATATACCACACGAACCACGAAACTTTTGGTTGAAATCGGCTGCATTCTGCGGCCGCAATAATCGGCCGGAAGGGCCGTTTATTTGAATTGGTAAAATAACAATAGGGGTTTACTCATATCATTTTTTTTATATCTTGAACTTTTTGGAACCCGGCCCTAATTTACCGGTATTTTCGAGGGTCCTCATTAGACCAACTTTTACTTCCGAGAAATTTTCTAATATTAGAAATCGGAAGTATTGTGTTCGTTTTTGTAAAAAAAAAATATTTTTTTGCTCCGATTTCAATTTTTTTCATATTTCTGGACGTTTTATAACCTCCTGAGCAAATTTGGTTTTGAGTCGGTCTGTTAAAACGATTCCTTGTAACGCGCAAATCTCTAAAACTACTCGACGGATTTTGATGAAATTTTGCACACATCTAGGAGACATTCTGTAGATGGTCCCATTTTAAATTCATCGAATTCGTACTAGCGGTTCTGGGTGAAAGAGACCATGCCCCTGACCACTAACTTTTTACTTAAACGCTTATATCTCGTGAACGGTACACCCGATTATGATGAAATTTTGTAAGTATAAGCATATTATTGTTTTACAAAGACTATTTATTTTTAAATTAATTATAATTTGACTCAGATATTTAAGAAAATCCGAAATTTTGGACAAAAAAGAAAAAAATAAGGATCACGACTTGCCGATACATTTTTTGTGGAATCTAGAATATAGAAAAACGATGTTCTACCATATAAAACAAATTTGAAGAAAATCGGTTCAGTCGTTTTGGAGATACAAGTAATTTTGTATAAAATCTCAAAATTGGCACGTGTTTACAATGTGAAACAATCACGAGGAAGTATTGTGTCCATAATTGGCAGTGTTTTTTATTATTTGTCGTAGGTGGAGGTTGTGACATATCAAATCCAATGATTTTGAGGTGTTGATTACCAATTGGACATTTATTTTTGGCCAACTGTTACCTTTGAGTCACCAATGGCTTTTAGTCCTGTTCTCATTCCTAATAGGATAAGGAAAGTCGTGTGATGTTTACACCAGATTTTTTTTTTGTGCCTCCGTGGCGTAACGGTTGTGACTACTGCCCGTAGTCCAGAGATCCTGAGTTCGATTCCCGGTTGGAGCAGACTTTTCGCACAGAAAATTCTGTTCCCTCTGACCATGTGAGGCTGGCAATTCCGGCCCTACCCAGGCTGGGTGAGGTTAATGTGGGTAGCTGGTACGATTCCCAGCGAATGGAGGGTAAAATCCCCGTCCTGTCTACCTCAAGTCAGGACGTTAAAACCAAAAAGAATCAATGGACATGAAAGGAGCCTAGACATTGTGAGGGAAAGTGATAACAGGTATTGGTGTGAGCAGCGACCGGTGGACCCGGTGGTGGTATATTATGTTGCAATCTTATAATTTATTGTGATATAATAACACAATTTTTTTTTTTTTTTATCTATTTAATATCACTAACGAATTGAATATACATAGTTTTAACCGATCGACATTTTAAAGCGCACGAATAGCTCAGTGGTAAGATATACATATACTCGCTTACCATGCGTAAGGTCCCGCCGACGAAAGAATTGTATTCAAAATTTGGTTACAGTTTGTAAGGAATACCTTTTAAGGACAGTTTGCAATTGCAAACTGTACCACTTCTCGTCCATCAGAGAGGACCCATACTACACGGAATGGGCAAGCTAAAACAAGGACCACAATCACAGTATAGTAATCAGTAGTGGAATTACATCACATAATACACGCTGTACTGATTTTTTACTTTCCTTATCCTATGTTTAATAAGGAAAGTATGTATGATTTTATTTGTGGTGAAGCAATACCAAGAGCAGCCTCCTTCACTTTTAGAATTTTATTGCATTCATTTCTTTTTACTCTGGTAATGCCGCCACTGGTCGTTACTCATACAAGTAACTACTCATTTTTCCTCACGAGGTATGCGTGGACCCCGAACATCCAAGTACAGAGCAGAAAAATTCCTGTCCCGCTGGGAATCGAACCATATGCGTGCAATGCCTAGCGCGTTAACTCACTCGGCAACGGTGACTACATAAGGAAAGTAATAAAGAAAGTACTGTACCTATTCGTTGAAAACTAGACCTACCCAGTTTTTTCACATTTCTGGACTAATCATATCCTCAGGATACCAAAAAGTTGTTTTCGGCCATAGGTTCGTGCGTCCCTCTATCTGTAAGAATTTATGTGTGTAAACACGATATCTCGAGAACGGTAAGAGCTACAGACTTGAAATTTGGTGTAAATTGAGCCCGGGTTAGAAAAAGTTCAAGATATTAATAAATAAAAATGATCTGAGTAGACCCCTGTTTTTTTTTTGTTGATCTCTAACTTTTTATAACTAATTTAAAGAAGCGGCTCTTGCAGCCATCTAGATCAGAGTATTTTTACGTATCTAGATCAGAACATGTGTGTAAGAAAGTTAATTCAAGCGGTCCCCGAAAATAGCGAAAAACGTGGGGCCGGATACTAAAGCGACAAGATTTTCAAAATGACCGGTTGAAAACTCATTTATTTTCTCATTACACGAAAAACTCGCCCCATGATTTATTTTCTTAAAATTTACAGTTTTGCCAGAACCGCCAAACGACTGCTTAAATCATGTGTTAAATGTGTTTTTATAAAAAAGTGACACTTCTGTTGAACCGGCAGAAATTATGTCATAAACAAAAATATTGTATTTAATATGGCATTTCAAAAACAGTTTAGTTTGTCCAAATCGGATAAGCCGTTCAATAGTTAGATTTGCTAAAATTTCAAAATATTTAGAATTATCAGAAAATATATTCTATGCGTATATAAATTGCCATTTTGTGTCTTTAGAAGTTATTTTTTGAAATTCAAACTGACGCTTTCGAAGGCAATAGGAGTCTTTAGGGTTGATGAGAAACACATTGTTATATGTACAGGGTGAGCATAAAGTCTCACCCCTTCCCCCGTATCTCGAGAATGGCTAAAATTACAAGAAAACGCAAAAACACGTAGGTATCCCTTCAATTTTAGGAGGATTAATTTTCAGTCAAAATTTTTTTGCCTACACGTACGGCCCCAGTCAGGCTGGGCATGGACCAACTTTAAAATCTTAAATAGAATGGTATGTCTTGTGGCATGTTGTTTTAAAGGTCTCATAGAGAGAAGTTCATTACAATAAATTTCAGTGAGCTACGACTTACCGTTCTCGAGATACAGGGTCGAACGTTCTGCGTAATATCCATATATTTTGACCTATAACTCGTTGACCGTAAATTCCTTTAAAACAACATGCCACAAGACATACCATTCTATTCAAGATTTTAAAGTTGGTCCATGCCCAGCCTGACTGGGCCGTGTAGGCAAAAAAAAATTGACTGAAAATTAATCCTCCTAAAATTGAAGGGATACGTGCTTTTGCGTTTTCTTGTATTTTTAGCCATTCTCGAGATACGGGGGGTGGGGTGAGACTTTATGCTCACCCTTCGTTAAAAATTTTCGGATTATTTTGACCTATAACTTGTTGACCGTAAATTCCAGAAAAATGAAATTTGTTGATAATAACTCCTTATGGCAAGAACTTTCGAACAAGTTAAAACTTGATTTGTTTTTTCGTTGAAAATTTTCGGACTGTTCGTCCGGCTGGCTGACGAAATCGACCAGAAACTAACATCAACAGAGTATGTCGAGTTATAATTTTTTCGACAGGGCTTGTCATAAGGAGTTATTATCAAGAAATTTCATTTTTCTATAATTTACGGTTAACGAGTTATAGGTCAAAATATATATGGATATTACGCAGGACGTTCGACCCTGTATCTCGAGAACGGTAAATCGTAGCTCACTGAAATTTGTTGTACTGAACTTTTCTCTATGAGACCTTTAAAACAATATGCCACAAGACATATTATTCTATTTAAGATTTTAAAGTTGGTCCATGCCCAGCCTGAGTGGGGCCGTGTAGGCAATTTTTTTGCCTGAACACTAATCCCCCTTAAATCGAAGGGATACGTGTTTTTGCGTTTTCTTGTATTTTCAGCCATTCTCGAGATACGGGGGGTGGGGTGAGACTTTATGCTCACCCTGTACATATAACAATGTGTTTCACATCAACCCTAAAGACTCCTATTGCCTTCAGGAAGCGACAGTTTGAATTTCAAAAACTAAAGACAAAAATGGCAATTTATATACGCATAGAATATACTTGCTGATAATTCTAAAAATTTCGAAATTTTAGCAAATCTAACTATTGAATGGCTTATCCGATTTGGACAAACTAAACTGTTTTTGAAATGCCATATTAAATACAATATTTTTGTTTATGACATAATTTCTACCGGTTCAACAGAAGTATCAAAAACAGTGAAAACAGTATTGGAAACTAGCCGCGTTGCGTCTAGGCCTGCCACGAAAGCCTTCAGGCTCTGGCCGTTGGTAGGTAAATGTAAATTACATTCATTCTCTTGAAAGGTTGAATTAAAGATAATCACAAAATAGTACCGTTAAAAACATTTATAAGAATATAAACTTCCTTTTTTCTTTTGAGATCCTTTTTATTGTTCTAATTTGCGAAGGATAAAAACAGTGAAAATTTTGTCAAACACACACACACACACACACACACACACACACACACACACACACACACACACACACACACACACACACACACACACACACACACACACACACAAACATGTTTTCCACCATTTTCTACTGAGGAAGTGCTTCACATAATGCCGATAAGTGATGTAACAAGAGGAATGAAAAGAGATATTACCTGTTACAAGAAGTTCTACAAGGAAAAATAAATAGCAAGAGAGGACCTGGTCGTAGAAGATTGTCTTGGCTCGCCAATCTCAGAGATTGGTGCAAAATGTCATCTGAAGAACTGTTCCGGACATCCACCAACAAAGCCGACATTGTCAAGATGGTTGCCAACATTCGAAGCGAGTAGGCACGAGAAGAAGAAGAAGAAGAAGAACAAGAGGAATGTATACCTATTATCTACTTACAGTACTTCCCTAATAACCTTAATCATTACAAACGGAACTGTAAAGTTGCGGGAATTTAAACTATTTATTTAAATATAGAGGGGAAAAACATTGTTCTAACAAGTACATCAATCTATTTGGTATATTTAATTCCCTTAAAGCTGTAGCGGGATATTATACTACCCATTCTGCATAAGGTCGTTTTTGATGACGTCATAAAACGACTGTTTTGACTGCCATCTTCACACACTAAAATGTGAGGTAACTTGACTCCGGTCATTTTCTTCCGTTTGGCAACCATGCGGTGTGCTGAAGTAAGAAGTAACTGAAGTTCCACCTGAACTGCCGATGCTGATTATCTGTTGCAGAGTGGGTCAATTGTTTTTTAAATTTTCAAATTTATTTATCAAATTTGAATTAATATAAATAATAATAGGTATAATTGAGTAAATAATAATTCTGCTCTCATTAATATAATCATTATAATCTTGATGGTACTTCTTCCATGTCTTGTTTTAGAATATGTTGAGGAGTAAGGATTAAAGAAAATTCAACTTTCAGTTTGAAGGTAAGTGGCTAGCTACTAAATTGCTTTACAAGCATGTAAATAGAACTAATAAGTGTATGCTAAATCCTCAACATGTTATAATAATAATAGAAAATCTTATAAGGGCAAAGTTTTATAAGTACCTAAAGCTATTAAGCCCAGAACAAAATTATGAGGTATGTTATACAATTGATGCACTATTTAATAGAGAAAAAATCATCAATTTTAGAAAAAATCATCATCAACTCTAATAACATTAATAGTTGGGTAACTCCTAAAGTGATGGGGTCTCAATCATTGAATTTTTGCAGCAAACCCCACCTAATTGAAGCCTTAAAAACCAACTTAGTAGTAGTTCTGTACTTCTGTGACTGTAACACAGATTTGCTTATTGATTTACAAATGTCATACCAAGCTTGAGGACATTTAGACCTTTCATTCAATATCCCACTCAATGTGTTTCAATGTTTATAAATATCTATCAATGGGACCTTGTTTGCAGTCCTTTTTCTTCTTATTGATTGTGACCACATTGTGGCCCCCACTATACCAGAATAAAAACCATTGTGTTGATTTTCATTTATTATTAATTATCTTCTTTATTCTCTACAGTTCAGGTGTATTTTGGGTAAGGAAATAGACAATGGATTACCAGAACAGACCTGGAGGCAAAACAGGTGGAGGAGGAGTAGCGTCATGGTCTGAGTCCAACAGAGACCGACGGGAGAGGTTGCGACAACTGGCATTGGAGACTATTGACCTCAACAAGGATCCCTATTTCATGAAAAACCATTTAGGTAATGCTTATAAACCATTAACCACAGTAAATATGTAATGTTTGTAAAAAATACAAATAGGTGTGTTTGTAATTTTGAATTTCAAGGAAAGAGAGAAACCTAAAAAATAGAAAGAGTGAGAAAGATAATATTACAAATCTACTCAATTAGATTTATTATTGGTGTTAAATTATTGATAAGGAAAACACCTTTCACAAGAAGAGAATAGTACATTTTAAGAAGAAGAATAATATATATTTTTTAGACAAATATTCATGCTGCCTACCATATGGTGGGTTGCTAAAAAACACAGCATAACAATCAGTTTAAAAAACATTTTTTTCCCCTTAGGTATTTTTTTTTACATTAAAAAATATCTCAAAGAATTTGTGAGATATTTTTTTATTAAATCAAATCTGATATAACTCTCATGTTATATAATTTATGAAAAAATTCATTTCAATTTGTTAGAAGTGATAGAATGCATTTTTATGAAAGATTTCTTAAATTTTCAGGTTCATATGAATGTAAGCTTTGTCTAACCCTTCACAACAATGAGGGCAGTTATCTGGCTCATACCCAAGGAAAAAAACATCAATCTAACTTAGCAAGAAGAGCCGCTAAGGAAGCTAAAGATGCACCACAGCAAGTAAGTGATGGATCTGTTCTGTTGTAGGCCACCAGAGTGGAGAAATAGATTTGGTGTCAAAGGAAAACTTGTAAATCATGAGAAGAGAACTTCCTTTTTTACATATTGTAATATGAGTCTAACATTTCAATGGCTCATTCATTTATATGTGAAAACAGTCTATTTAGATCTAAAAAATAAACATTTTTTTTCAGACATATCACATCATCAAAAGTCTTTTTAAGTTTCTAAAATAGACTGCACTAGCCGTGTTGTGGCCATTCCTGTGGTGCAGTGATTTTATTGAGGCATGACTGACTTGTAATTAATACATTATATTATGTATTATAATTTTCCACAATAGTCCAATTGGGGCTGCTCAGATGCTACAGTACACAAGTTAAACTGATGAAAAAAGCCCAGATTTTTGCATATTGCATATTTGCATATGCAATTGCATATTTTGGCGGTTTTTTTTTCTTCAGAGTTTGCATATTTGAGCAAAATCCTGCATATTTCAACAATATTGGCCAAAATTTGCATATTTCATGGTTTATTAGGGGGGAAAATTCGGTAAGTAGGTATCTACACTATCTACCTACTCAGAGCTACCAAAGTCCATTCAAATCTTAGGATGTAAATCTTAAAATCACATTTTGTGAGTGTACCTACCTACCTTCATTGTGAAGTCATGTGGGTACCTACTGAGTACTGACAAGCAGCTAGCCTACTGAAACAAGATCAAACATGTTGTATCGCATCCGCAATACTCTCATCTGCACTCCACATATCAGCAGGGTATGATAGGCAGGGAGAGTGGTCGGTACCTACCTACATGTATTGTATTTCTTTCTCTTTTCTCTTTCCTCTCCATTAGTTTTTGGCTGTTATCTACTTGCAGTGAATTTATTGTGTTTGTAAACAATTAACTTTTCTACTGATTTTTAATTGAGAAATGTGTATGCATAACGGAAACTCTAGTTGAAGGAGTAGATTATTTTGAGTTTAAAATATAATTTGCATTTTTTGACTTAGGTAGATACTAACATTACAATGCCAGTTGTCAAAAGTAAAATTAAGTCCTGGGTCAGTGAGTTTACGGGTTTACATTTTTGCATATATTGGGCTTTTTGCTTGCATATGCAATTGCATATTTTAGCCTTTTCCGGTTCTCTAGTCATGGTTCTCTACAAACAAATCATTTTACAATATAAGATACTGCTACATTCTCCAGTTGAACTCAACAGGGTGTCCCACCAAAGTTGGACACAAATTACTGGAGTTTTTGAAATAGTAAACAAGATGTAGCTTGTAATATGAACCTCCCATTGGCGCTGAGTAAGGATACCAAAGAGGGGAAATGTGTGGTGGCTCTAGGTTTAAAAATCTACCTTGAGAATGTATTTTTCTCTTTCTCTAACAATGTGCACAAGGGTGCAAATTAAGTTGAAAAAAAAAACAACAATAGAGGGTCATGTTGCTAACAGCATGATACTTCAGTGTTTCAAAGAATGTTAGTAAACATTGACCTCGGATATCATTATTTGAGGCATAAACAAATTATTTTATTCAGTACTAGCCGTTTGCCCGTGCTTTGCAACAGGACTAAATTTCAAATTTACTAAGGCATGGCCGTACTGCTGGACAGCAATGCCTTTTTTTAACTTTTTATAATTTTTCTGGACAAAGCAATAATGGTTTTGGGGGGGGGTCAATTCTGAGACATTTTTTGCTATCTCTTACCGTTTTGGCTAAACAACTCCGGACAAACAAACAAACAAACATAGGTAGGTAGTCCTTTTTTTCTGTTTTATATATAGAGATGCAGGTAGTTTGGATACAATGTAAATGAAATAAGGTAAACAAAAATAGATAATTTATGAACTCCTGAATTTTGACCGCTCCAATCAAAAACCCTTGAAAATAATTGCTCAAGATTTAGAAAAAAATTGGTAAAAAAACCACCCTGTATGTAATATTTTAATATTAATAAGTACTCAGGAACCAAGAAGTAAAATTATCAAATAAAATTCAGGTTGACCCATTTAAAAATCGAAAGTTGACCCCTCGATTTTTGACTTTTAAAACCACCCTGTATGAAAATAAATTCATGATTAAAAGTGCATAATTAGGACATGTACCCTTGGATTTTAATATTTCAAAAACTCCATCAGGGGCCGAGTATTTTAAGGCATCCAACTTTGGTGGGACACCCTGTATAGATATTTTTTTCAAACACTGTACTTCTAAGTCCTATTGTAAATCGTCCATAAAATGTTGTAAAATACCCACTTTTTTTTTTTAGTTGGACGATTTTTCTTGTTGTAACACCAATTTCTAAATAAATTTCTTAATATTATTATTTTGGTAAAAATTAGTTAATATTCTTATATCCTGGCTTGACTGTACTCATATATTCTTTTTACCCTTAGCCTGCTCCAGAAAAACCAAGAGTAGAACCTAAAAAGTTTGTGAAGATTGGTCGCCCAGGATACCGAGTGACCAAACAACGGGAACCTTCTAGTGGCCAGCAGAGTCTTCTCTTCCAAGTGGATTATCCAGGTTAGTGCTTGTATAGATTTTTTGTTTGTTTGATGAACCTTGACCCTTGTTCCAGATCCCCAAATCTTCCTTTCCTTACAACTGACAAAACGAAATTTGATGCTTGAAAGAATCGAAAGATATGTTAAGGGGAGCCATAGTTTGAATGAAAGAAGTAGTCACCATGGCTGAGTGTTGTATTGCACTAGGCTTGCACACTCAGTGACCTGGGTTTAATCCCCAGCAGGGCAGGAATTTTCTGCTCTGTAATTTGGATTTGCAGGTTCCATTCATGTTTTGTGAGAAAAAATGTGTATTTATTTTTAATATCTGACCTGGTTGTAAGATTTTACAGGATTCTATGCTATTAACAATGTGACCTCAAGCTGACATGAGTTATTCATTATTCAGGACTGGGGTTTTTATCCTACCCAATTTATTCTCACTCAGTTCCTAGGAAAGAAAATAATAACATTGGTTTTGAAAAGTGATGGAAATTCTTAGTAGTGCTGCGCTACCCACAAAAATAGTAAAGTGATCTTTAGCTTCACGACACATAAATTATACATACTTTACCTAACTTTTAGTTCGGATAAAGTATTAAGAACAGAAAAAGAAATCAATTTTTCACCCTTTTGTTCAAGGGACCTATTTTCATAAATCAAACCAATTTTTTTTTTTTTTAAGTGGGGTTTAACGTCGCTTTCAACTGCCATGGTCATATCACGACGGGGGTTTTACCCTCCATTCGCAGGAAACTCACAAACCTGCTACTCACATTGACCTCACCCAGCCTGAGTGGGGCCGGGAAAAGCCAGCGTCACGAGAATTAGAACTTGAATGGTCACCCATCCAAGTCTTAACCTCGCTGGATGTCGCTTAACTTCGGTGTTCTGAAGGGAACCGGTGTATTCAACATGCCATCGACGCTGGCTAAACCAAAATTGTATTTACATATAACATTTTTTAAGTAATCAACCCAGATAAGGCTGACGTCCTTCCAGAAGGACGTCCTTCCAGAAGGACGCTGTGGATTTTTCTAATTAATTCAACTTGTTGGGGATAGTTGGCGACACCTCAAACTCTTTGTTTAGAGTCCTAGTGATAAGGACACCACTTTTATTTTGATTTATTCTTGCGTGTGACTCTGATAAGAAAGTTTGGATAGCTGTAAATTTCAATGGATGAACGAGACAAAAAAATTTACCGCGTTATCTGGGTTAAAACCCAGATAACGCGGTGAAATTTTTTGTTTTATTTTTTTGGAGTGATATAAATTGAGTCCTGAATCAAAATAAGTGCTGTCAACTTATCACTCGGACTCAAAGAGCTTAAGGTGTCGCCAACTAACCTCAACAAGCTGAATTAATTTAGAAAAATCCACAACGTAGTACCTTTCACCAGATGGGGCTGACGTCCTTCCAGAAGCACGTCCTTCTGGAAGGACGTCAGCCCCATCTGGGTTAATAAATCAGGGTGTCTACTGGTCAGGGAAAACCTGGAAAACCTGGAATTGTCAGGGAATTTTTCGAGACCAAAAAAGTCAGGGAAATGTCAGGGAATTTTGTGAAAAAACACCAAAAGTCAGGGAATTTTGTGAGAAAACACCAAAAGTCAGGGAATTTTTTTCAAGATCCAATTTTGTCATGAAAATGATAAAAAAAAAAAAAAAATCGCCTGCGGCGCCACTGCAATCCAGGCAGTGTGATAATGTTTCTTTGGTAAGAAACACAAAACACTCAACCACTTTTTGATAAGATTAACAAAATTTTAGCAGGTTTTTTTTCAGGGTTTTCCCTGAAAGTTCTTTAATTTTCTTTAGGGTTCCTATTTTGCTGTTGATTTTTTTACGTTTAAACTTTCCTTATCCCTGAGAAATGTATTGTATTCGGCGAAATTTCAAAAAATATAAGAATGTAATTTGTGTATTTCTCTTTTAACATTCCTAACACATTCTTGGTAAGAGCTACCGTTAGCAAACTTTTATCAAATTTACAAGAAAAGAATAAAATTGGAGATTTTTTAGCAATAGCGTAGTCTTGTGATGATCACACTAGATTTTACTTCCGATAAATTTCAAATATTAGAAATCGGAAGTATTGTGTTCGTTTTTGTAAAAATAAATATTTTTTGCTCCGATTTTATATTTGTCAACGTTTCATAACCTCCTGAGCAAATTTGGTTTTGTGTCGGTCTGTTAAAAGTATTCCTTGTAACGCGCAAATCTCGGAAACTACTCAACAGATTTTGATGAAATTTTGCACACATATAGGAGACATTCTGTAGATGGTCCCATTTTAAATTCATCAAATTCGTACAAGCGGTTCTGGGTAAAAGAGACCATGCGCCTGACCACTAACTTTTTACTTAAACGCTTATATCTCGTGAACGGTACACACAATTTTGATGAAATTTTGTATTGTTCTACATAGGCTATCTATATTTATTTTTTAATTAATTATAATTTAACTCTGATATTTAAGAAAATCCGAAATTTTGGACAAAAAAGTCAAAAAATAAGGACCACGATTTGCTGATACAGAATTTTCTGTAGAATCTAGAATGTAGAAAAAACGGTATTCTCCCATATGAAACAAATTTGAAGAAAATCGGTTCAGTCGTTTTGGAGATACAAGTAATTTTGTATAAAATCTCAAAATTGGCACGTGTTTACAATGTGAAACAATCACAAGGGAGTATTGTGTCTATAATTGGCAATGTTTTTTATTAAAAAAAAAAGCAAGGAGCCAAACACGTTTTCTAAATATATGACATGTCTATAATTTGCATATTTACTATTATTTTAATATGCATTACCTTTTGTGTACTAATAATCAATCAGTACATGAGTAAGCAATTTGTACATAATATCCACCTATTCAACATCCTGCTGATGTCTATTCCTCAGTACTAAATGTTTATATCGTAGAACGTAACAGAAAACTCATTTAATTCATTTAGAAAAAAAGTTTGGTTGGGTGGTCTTATATAATATGAGGTTTTATACAGGGTGTCCCGTATACAGATGCAAATATTTTGAGGGTAGGTTCAGCCTACCGTGGACTATCATATGAGCGAAACTTGCAGTGGGGCATTTTGCTTCGTTAAAGAGTTATGGCCAAATCCCTGTTTTTCCCACAGGTCTAGAGGTCACTTGGATCGATGCACGTTTTTAAAGAAATGATAGCCAGTAAATAATTTTTGACTTCATGTATGGATAGTCATGCATATTTCCCTTCAAATGCAGTTGGTTGCATAAAAAAATATTGAAAGACCAGAGAGATATTTAATCATAAGTTCAATATTTTTCTGAAATTTGATTTTTCCCTTTTTTTCCCTTTCGTGAATTTAGAGTACTTCTACAATTGTAATACTGCGTATCACTAGTTAAAAAAATACCCTGTTATGTTTAGTTTTAGAAAAAAGAAAGCTCATTTATATTACTTTAAAGATCATGGAACGCAGTACACACAAAGCTGAAAAAACACTTCTGAATCATGATGGAAAATTCAAACTTGGCTGAATTTTAACAGAATTGGCGCGTGATTTGAGGTATAAATACACTGCTCTGGGATGTTTAACAGAGGAAAATTGATCAGTCACAGTGGTCGGTTGGTGTGAACTTTTATGTGAATGGGGTTACGGGGTCACAGGGTTATTGTGAGGAAGAATGAGAGAGGCTGCAACGTAATTATGAAGTGGTGTAATTATGGACAAAGAATACACAATGAGAAAGACTCTGCGCTAACAACAAAAATTGTGATTTTATTTTTAGAAGTAAAATTAAAAATATTTGTGTTTATCACAATTATGATATCAAAAACATAACAAAATAGTGCCGAAAATTAACCTTGGGTAAAAATCGAACATCCAACCTTAAGGTTACTATTATTATTATTATTAATACTTTATTGATAAACTACAAACATGATACATTCTAAAACACAGGACATGAAATGAAAAGAACCCAAAAGAATATGTAGCGAACCAAGGGCGAGGTTAAAGCTTGTGGCTTTCTCTTCCACCGAACTAATTGATCGCCTTGTTATTTTAACTATTAGATTTGATTGATATAGTTGGTTAATAGAACTATTTGTACTCAGAAAATTTTCATTTATAACTTGCAGTTGGCACAAAAATCGTCACACAGACCGCTTCAGGCATCGAGTGTTCTTCAATATGCAATAGCGCCCAGATTCAAAATTTGAAAGATGTGTTTCTCTCCTTAAGGTGCCGTTTAATAAGGCGTATCTCATTCGATCCTTCACGCGTCTGAAAGAACTTTGTATTTATTGAAACAAAATAGCAAAGGGTATTTTTTTACCTAGTGATACGCTGAATTGCAATTGTAGAAGTACTCTAAATTCACGAAAGGGAAAAAAGGGAAAAATCAAATTTCAGAAAAATATTGAACTTATGATTAAATATCTCTCTGGTCTTTCAATATTTTTTTATGCAACCAACTGCATTTGAAGGGAAATATGCATGACTATCCATACATGAAGTCAAAAATTATTTACTGGCTATCATTTCTTTAAAAACGTGCATCGATCCAAGTGACCTCTAGACCTGTGGGAAAAACAGGGATTTGGCCATAACTCTTTAACGAAGCAAAATGCCCCACTGCAAGTTTCGCTCATATGATAGTCCACGGTAGGCTGAACCTACCCTCAAAATATTTGCATCTGTATACGGGACACCCTGTATAATATAGTTAATATACATATAATGTCTCCTTAAAAAAGTAGACTGGAAAAACTCGAAAAATAGTCTGGAAAACCTGGAAAAGTCAGGGAATTTTACTTTGACCATTTAGTAGACACCCTGTAAATACAATCATACATATAAAATACATTTACATTCATTCATAATAAACCCAACTCCCAAATGGTTGAACCAAATTATCTTCTCTAAATTTGGCACAGAGTTTCCTCATAGTATGTAAGTGAGTACTAAGATTTTTAAAAAATCCAAATACAGGCAAAAAACTTAACTTCAACGAAGTGCTGGGTTTCAACTAGTACATAGTAATTGAACAGTTTCCTAATCTAACTTGATGTGGTCGTTTTCATTTCAGAAATAGCAGATGATGTGTTTCCAAGGCATAGATTCATGTCAGCGTATGAGCAGAGAATTGAACCCCCAGACAGAAAGTGGCAGTACCTACTGTTTGCTGCTGAGCCTTATGAGACTATTTCCTTCAAGGTGTGATTATTAGTCTAACAAGTTTGAAATCAAAATATTATTTATTTATTATTATCTACATTTAATTTTTTTCTATCTTTACCTCTAATTTATTATTATTATCAATGTAAAAACTAAGAGGAAAGTAGTGCTATAATCATAGTGCTTTAGTGGTTAAAATGATAGTCTGTTAATTTATGTAGCATAGGGGTCCACTGATTCGAATCCCACCCAATGCATGACATTTTCGTTATATATTTGAAACTATAACCACAAATAAATGCCCCCAAAGCAACTGCTCGAATAATAGGACTAATCATACAAATATGTGACTATTATTATAAACCATTATAATTATAAAGATTCTCTTAGGAAAAACAACATGAAAAAGGGGTACCATTTCTCACAATTTTTCGGAATAAAGGTGGAAATGGTTTTTCTGTTAGAAATTATAAAAATAATACCACACATAGTGATGCTCAACATTGTTTCACTTTTATATATGTAGAGAATTAAACAAAGTTTTATAAACATATTTTAGCACTGCATTTTTTTTTTTTGAAACAAGGTTTTCTATCTAGGTTATTTTGATCCCCAAAACAGTGTGAACAATGAATGTTTAAAATTTTCACTTTCACATCCATTGTAGTGCAAGTCGTTAAGGTGCTAGTCTGATCCAAAGGCTACCAAGAGCCTTTGGATCTGTTGCTTTAAATTTTTATAAGTGCATGAATTTTACCTAAAAACTTTGAAAATGTGATCACATGATAATGGCACCAAAACAACTGCTGGAACAAAAGGGACTCTTTGGTACTATTGAGGTAGTAGTATAAAATAAGTAGAAATTTAATTATTATTAGTAACATTTTTAGTTGCGAAAGTTTAGTTATATTCCTTGTATTCCTAAATATTTAGTTTTAAGTGTGTACTTGTGTAATTCCAGTGGTCAGTCAGTCAAAATGTTGTAATGACTCTGACTTATGATTTTTCCCTATAGTAAAATATAATAATTTTTATTTCCAGGTTCCCAGTAGAGAGGTAGACAAGGGGGACACAAAGTTCTGGACACACTGGAACAAGGACACAAAGCAGTTCTTCCTGCAGTTCTCTTTCCGCAGTGACCCAAAGCCTGCAGCCTTCCGTCCCCCGCCCTCCCCCTCTCCTGCTCCCCTCCGTCAGAACCTCCCCCCACCTCCTCCCCCTGCCATGCTGCCCCCGCCTCCTCCCCTCCAGATGATGGGCCCTCCTCCTCCCCCGCCCCCGGGCATGTTCAACAGCATGCCGCCCAGCATGGGAGCCCTTGGCATGGCCCCTCCCCCTCCACCTCCCAATCTCTAGGATGAGACGAAAACGTAATTTCATGAAAAAAAATCAACAAGCACATTAGTACATAGAAGAAGCTCAGGGAATACTGTGTCTCCCTGAATCTGATAATTGTCAATGAATTTGTTAAAAACATTTCTACATTTCAGTGTGAGGGATAGCAAATTCAATCAGCAGTATGAGTACAAATGACTAAATATAAATTCTAGCTCATATGATATAGAATCAAATTATTTTTATTCAGCCAATCACTAATACCATATTTTGTACTTTTACTTTGCAAAAACAGAAAAATCATTTCAAATTACAAAATTTTAGTGCAACACACACTTATGCAGAAACTTAAACTTTAATTCCGACAACTTGAACCTGCTCTCTTAATTCCACGAAGTCAAACACGTTACACAGGAGTTCATCATGTCTCCCATGCAACTTCTTCTTCAATTAAGCATGGTCAGGTTGTGTGAGTTTCTCTTTGGTAACATTCTCAAACTTGCCATTATCCTCAACTTTCTCTACCTCGCATATTTTCTCTATAGACATCTGTTCAACTTAGTGAAATGCCAGTTGGATGTGTTGGAAGTTTTATGGCAAGAAAAGATGCCTGACTTGTTTACCAATAAACTCAGTGATGTAGATTATACTTCCGCTGGGGATGTGACTCGTGAGAGCTGGGGAGAGGAATCTGCCACCAAGTCTGCCTATGACTCGGAGGAAGAGGAATGTCAGGTGCTGTTGCCAGAAATAAAACTGAAGAAGCGTCGATCTTGTGTCAAGTGTGGCAAGAAAGTGAAACTCCCAAGAAGGAATCAGAGTTATTGAAATTAAATCTGAACCAACATATTTTAAAACTATGTATTGATTGTGTACATCCTGATAAAACTGATTCATAAAATAAAATTAAAACATACAATGTCAATTTTATAATATAAAGAAAATATTTATTTATTTTAGTAATTACAATACAGGTAGATTGATATGCCCATCAAGCAATAACATTATAACTCTGTGGTGAACATAATAACTATGTGGTATCATACTCAAATATATGAGGACAAATTCCAAGCATTGAGTGGGATCCAAACCACAGATCATGGATCCATGTGCTGTATTGAATATATTGAATAATAATTTATTTATTTAGTATAATTTATGTAATTAAGAAAAAAAACTAATTCCTTGCTAACTTTTTAGGACTTTCAATTACAAGTCTAGTAATGTACTAGTACATGTAACCACACAAACTACCAATGACTGGTTTTTGTAAGTTATTGTAAAAAAGAAGGGGGATTTTGTGAGTGAGAGGCCCATTACATTTTATGTTTAAAAAATGATTCTTAATTTTTAAACTAAGTTCTAAACTGATTATATACTTCCTTGGAATACTATAGCAGCAAAATTAATAGAGAAAATCAAGATCACAAGTTTGCACTCAAGTATTAACTTCCCCATTGAAAACAATATGCAAAATCTAGACTTAGGTCCACAGAGGTATAACTAAAGTGTATATTGAATTGCACCCTAAAACTATGTATGCACTTTTGCGCTTTCCTCTTCACTTTCAACTCACAAAAATGCATGCCTTTCACACATGCTTCTCAAAATACATGGCTTACAACTCAAGAGGCATGCAATAGTGCATGCCTCTTTCCATGCATCATGTTGAAAGTGAAGATGAAAGAGCATGAGTGCAGACATAGCTTTAGTCAAGTGAAAAACTTATAAGAGAGGTGGGTGTTTGAAAACACCTAAATGGGAATAAGTGTTTTTTCTCCCAATTATATAGGTGTTTTTGAGGAAACTTGTAAATGAGAAAAACATATTTGAATTACAGGTAGCGCTTTTCAAGCTCAAACGTGTTTTCACCCACCTCTCTGATTATGTGTTTTTAAAACACCCATGTCTCATATAATGGTGGTTTACTTTGATCCTCCAGAGCAACTTTATTATTGTGTCTGTCTGTCAGTTTGTTAAATAAATTCCTTGTAACGTGCAAATGTCAGAAACTACTGTACAGATTTCAACCAACTATTGTACATAATTATATAGGAGACATTCAGTAGATGGTCCCACTTTAAATTCATCAACTTCACACAAGCAGTTCTTGGAGATAGAGACTCTGCACCTGAGCTCTAACTTTTTACTGATATGCTTATATCTTGTGAACCACCACCTGATTTTAATGAAATTTTGAATGTATATGTGTATTGGTCTTTTACATAGTGCATTAGTATTTTTTACTTTCCATATACTATAATAAGGAAAGTATTATATTTGTCGAAAATTTGAGCTATCCAGTTTTTCACATTTCTAGATGAATCATAGCCTCAAGTTTATTCCTAGAAATGTTTTTACCATATTACCTACTTTATGATTATCTTCAATTCAACCTTTTGTGTCACAACATAGAGATTAACCCAGATAACGCCGTGAAATTTTTTGTCTCGTTCATCCATTGAAATTTACAGCTATCCAAACTTTCACACACAAGAATAAATCAAAATAAAGTGGTGTCAACTTATCACTCGGACTCTAAACAAAGAGTTTGAGGTGTCGCCAACTATCCCCAACAAGTTGAATTAATTAGAAAAATCCACAGCGTAGTACCTTTGAAGTGTCCTTCTGGAAGGACGTCAGCCCCATCTGGGTTAAAAACATTAACATTAAAAAGCAGTGTATCACATTAATCAATGCATAACCACCCAATATTTTTCCTTCACCAGGACAGCCAGTGCTGCAGCATGTCTAGTACTACCATAAAAAACATATTCGAAGAAAATTGGTTAAAAACTGATATAGAATAAAATCTCAAAATTGTAATATACAATGTTAACCAATCACAAGGAAGTATTGTGTCTATAATTGGCAGTGTATTTTTATGATATAAAAGTAGATCCTTTAACATCCAAAGTACAGAGGTGAAAATTACCAAGTTTACTGGAAATTGGACCCAGATCATCATGGGTGCAAAGACTAGTGGGCTACTCAGTGAGATCTAAGTCAAGGTTGTCAATGCAATTTAGTCAGTCTGCCAGACAAACACCTTAACCACAAGACCAACAGTGCAGATGTAAAAACAAAAAAATACTAATCAAAAATATATTGTTCTTTACAGTAATTTACACCAACAATTTATAGGTATGTTTTGTCATATTAATTTATAAAGAATCACAGATAATTATGTTATTTACACTAATAATAATAAATAAAAGAATTGTGACAGTATTTTTTTTAAAAATCATCTCTACCATTTAAAATCTTTAAAATGTGGTAATTGATACTACAAATCAGGTCGTCTTGATTGACTCTTCTCTGCTAGTTTTGAAAAGCGATCTAAATTTTGTTGCAAATCATATTTCTGAGCATTGCTTCTTGCCATCATTAAATTATTTGCAATTTCAAGGTCTTTAGATCTAATGACATCCTTTGCATTTGTTCTTGAAAAATATACACTTAGTATTTGTAATCCAAACAGGGCTGTTGTTACACCTAATAGTAAAATAACTAAAGCTGCTCTTGATAAAGTTGAAAATTTATATAAAAAATTTGGTACATGGATTGCTTCATTCCTCCTCAGCTGAGCTTCAAAATCATAATATTCTTTCCAGTTCTCAGGCCTACCAGTACTAAATGGACTTTCTTTTTTATCTTTTCTATGAACAGACATATTATTAATAACAGTTCTGAGATTGAGAGATGCATCATAGTTCCTCCTTGATTCGATATCATTCAGTGTGCTGTAGGCCTCATTTAGTTGTACAAATTTGTCATGAAGTGCAGGATTGTTGGGATTTTTATCCGGATGGAATTCTTTGGACAGTCTGATGAAAGCACATCTAATTTCTTTAGGAGTGCAATTTTTCTTCAACTCTAAGACATCATAGTGTGTGTCAGGTACTGTTGAATAGAGGTTACAACATATTCCAGATCTCATTAGGAAGATGTGTGTCAATTTAGAGCTAAATGTTTGGGTCTTGAAACAGGTACATAGGTGGGAAAACATCTTGAAAAGTGATCTTACTATGTATTTGTCTGCAGGAAATGGGATTGATTTGTTCTAAATAATTAACCACTTGAAGTAAATTAGATTACATAGAACTTCTTCCTGAACACTAATTTGATTTACAAGAAAAAAAAGTCTGTCTAGACTAGGTAAACTTGGAATCTGTATCCATTGAACTAGCACAAGAATTTTACTTTCTCCTGATCTCCTCACTGTTTTTGTTATAATATTGTTCTTGAAAGTCCTAACTAAAACAGAATCACAGATTCTGCATAATATTGGAATGAGTTATCATTCTCTAACTCTCTTATGTCATAACATTACTGTTCATATCACGAAAATGAACAAAAGAAGCAAATTTCTTATCATTTACAAAATGTTGTTTGTTTTTGTGCATGGAGATTATATAACATAGAGAGAACCCGATGTATCAGGATTTGCGTCCAAGAGGGACCATCAGCTGTTTTCAAAATCAGTGCCGGAGTTGTAGTAATTTTTCTCTCGCGAAGGGACCGGGTACCTAAACTACCTAATTCTTCTAAAATAATGTTTTTACTTTTTTCACACTTACATACTAGTTATTTTTGTCTTTGCTTCTTCTTTTACTTTCATTATTTTCTACTTATTATATAGTAATATAAAATATAAGGCTTGGTACGTGACGTGAAAATTAAGGATGTTTCGTTATCCGCCACTGCAAGAGGTAAACAAAAAATTCTAATAAATTGACCCAATCAGAAGCCGGGATTTGTTGAAAGAGGGGACCATCAGCTGTTCACAGTTGGACGCATAAATTTGTTCAACTCGAGATAGGCAAGGATCTCTCTATGTTATATGATCTCAGTGTTTTTGTGATTACATTTACTTAGTTTTAAATTAAACGACCGATTTAATCAATGGAATCAAAAGGGTTTCAAACATTGAGATCAAATAACATAGAAGAAACCCTATGTATCAGGATTTACGTCCAAGAGGGACCATCAGCTGATTTCAAAATCAGTGCCGGAGTTGTAGTAATTTTTCTCTCGCAAAGGGACCGGGTACCTAAACTACCTAATTCCTCTAAAATAATATTTTTACTTTTTTCATACTTACATATTAGTTATTTTTGTCTTTGCTTCTTCTTTTATTTCATTATTTTCTACTTATTATATAGCAATAAGGCTTGGTACTTGGTAAGTGACGTGAAAATTAAGGATGTTTCGTTATCCGTCACTGCATGAGGTAAACAAAAAATTCAAATATATTGAACCAATCAGAAGCCGGGATTTTGTGAAAAAGGACCATCAGCTGTTCAAAGTTGGACGCTTAAATTTGTTCAACTCGTAATAGGTAAGGTTCCCTCTATGTTATATAATATATGATCTCAGTGGTTTCAAAACAGAACATCTCTATTGGCGCAGATTTGCGCTAATTGAACTTTTTGACCGTATCTGACGAATTTCTACACAATACATGCGCTCATTCCCTTAATTTTTCAGCACTGAGATCTGTAATAATATGATCTCAGTGGCCACCAGCTTCTAACTAACAATATTCACTATAATCTTTAAAACTCCTTACGCCAGGTCCCAACGTGCAACGTCTAGAATGCAAGTGGTTTAAATATTATGTAATACTGATGATTGTCGAGTACCTACTTGAGATCTTTTTCTCTGCGGCATCCTCTGCGGCAGACCCAGCTTGAGAATTTGTTTTAGTTAGGTAATCTGAGATCATATAACAAAGAGGGAACCCTATGTATATCAGGATTTGCGTCCAAGAGGGACCATTAGCTGATTTCAAAATCAGTGCCGGAGTTGTAGTAATTTTTCTCTCGCGATGGGACCGGTACATAAACTACCTAATTCTTCTAAAATAATATTTTTAACTTTTTTCATACTTACATATTATTAGTTATTTGTGTCTTTGCTTCTTCTTTTACTTTCATTATTTTCTACTTATTGTGTACAATAATATAAGGCTTGGTACGTGAACGTGAAAATTAAGGATGTTTCGTTATCCATTGAACCAATCAAAGCCGGGATTTTA